>JAOTRH010472220.1:0-26713 GCA_034768845.1 Heliamphora exappendiculata | reverse complement strand
AAGACTGCATCCAGACTACTGGATCAGTAGGATATACAACACTGTGGGTGTTGGTGCACACTGGTGCATAGTCGACTAGTGATTTGGACTGTGATTTGTTTGTTCTAATATCTGCTTCTCTGATTTCTGTATGTGTGAAACAGTGATAAAGTGAGATAATGGAGACTGAAAATGCAAGTCGCAACAACGAGACCACTACGGTGGCAAGTGGTTCTAATCCCGTGGACTTGACAGCTCCTACACGGACATTCACTGTGGCACCTACGGTTGCGTCGGACCATAAGGAGAAGCCAGAGAAATTCAATGGCCTGGATTTCAAGAGGTAGCAACAGAAGATGCTCTTCTACTTGACCACGTTAGGCCTAGCGAGGTTCCTAACAGAGACTGCTCCGGTCGTAGCTGCTGATGAGCTCAACAAGTAGGTGCTGCTCGCTGCAAAAGCGTGGAAGCATTCAGACTTCCTGTGCAGAAACTACATTCTGAACTGCCTGCAGGATACACTTTATGGCATGTATTCGGTTCAGAAGACAGCTAAGGAACTGTGGGAGTCCTTAGACAAGAAGTACAAGACAGAGAGTGCCGGGGCAAAGAAATTCATTGTTAGCCGGTTTCTTGACTTCATGATGATCGACTCCAAATTTGTTGTGAGTCAGGCACAGGAGTTCCAGCTCATTCTTCATGAGATTCATGCAGAATGAATGGCTCTGAGCGAATCCTTTGAGGTGGCAGCCAAGATTGAAAAATTGCCCCTAAGCTGGAAAGACTTCAAGAGTTACTTGAAGCACAAGTCCAAGGAGATGACTATCGAAGACCTTGTGATCAAGTTCCGTATTGAAGAAGACAATCGGAGATCTGACAAGAAAGTGGAAAGCTCTTTTGCCTCTAAGGCAAATGTGATAGAGCATAGTCAGAGTGCTGGTAATAGAAAGAAAGGTAAGCAGCCTGCCAGAGATTCTGGCAAAAGCATCAAGCCCAAAGGTGATGTTGCCAAGAAACAGAAGTTTCAGGGTAGATGTTTTAACTGCAACAAACTGGGACACAGACAATCAGATTATCGTCAGCCGCAGCAGAAACCACGTCAGAACCATGTGTCAGTGGTCGAGGATCTTTCCAAAGATGTCTCAGATATAGACTTGTCAGTGATGGTTTCAGAGGTGAACTTGGTGGGTTCCGACCTCTGTTGGAGACAAGCTATTTATGGAGAACTCTACAATATCTGAAGTTGAGGGTTCTGGCCAAGTGATCCTGAAGATGACTTCAGGTAAACAGCTGACTTCAGGTAAACAGCTGACTTTGAATATTCTTCTGTATGTGCCGGGCTTTCGTAAGAATCTGGTGTCTGGATCCTTGTTGAGCAAGCATTGCTTCCGCATGGTCTTTGAAGCAGACAAATTGGTGCTAACCAAAGCTGGGATGTTTGTTGGGAAGGGTTATGTTTCTGATGGCTTGTTGAAGATAAATTTAATGCATGTGGTTCCCGCAAGTAATAAAATGAAATCTCATTCTGCTTATTTGCTTGAGTTTTCCAAACTGTGGCATGGTAGACTAGGGCATGTTAATTATGATACCTTGCGTAGATTAATTAAACTAGACTATATACCTGCTTTCCACATTGATCGTAATGATAAATGTGAAACGTGTGCCGAGGCAAAATTTGCAAGGTCATCCTTTCAATCTATTGAAAGAAGTACTGAACTATTGGGATTAATTCACATTGGTGTGTGCGATTTAAAACTGGTTCACACTCAGGGTAGTAATAAGTATTTTATTACTTTTGTCAATGATTGCAGTAAATATTGCAAAGTATACTTGTTGAAAAGCAAAGATAAGGCTTGGACAAGTTCATTCTTTATAAGAATGAGGTGAAAAATCAACTTAGCAGAAAGATTAAAGTGCTAAGGAGTGATCGTGGAGGTGAATATGTCACACATTTTGGTGAATATTGTGCTCAATATGGCACCATTCATCAGACCACTGCTCCTTACTCGCCACAACAAAATGGAGTTGCTGAGCAGAAGAATTAAACTTTAAAGGAGATGATAAATGCTATGTTGATTAGTTCCGAGTTATCACGGAACATGTGGGGTGAAGCTATTCTCACAAGTGAAAAAACTCTCCATCTCCCTATGATCTCCTCATAATGAGGCTCTCCCTCTCCCCACTTTCCCACATTCATTCCATATTTATGAATGGAGTTATGCCTTGGGTCTCTTGATTTGCCTAGGGACTTTTGGTTGTCTCCTTTGGATGCCTATATATATGATGCCATTTGGAGGTTTGGTAAAAAAAAAAAAACAAGTGATATACACCACACACATCAAGAAGACACAAGTTCGGGTTTTGCTTCCTCAAGTTTGGTTCCTTTGTTGAGAGAGATCAAGTACATTCACGTTCGCTGTTCAGTCAAAAAGGTGTGCTCCTCCGACTGAAGATTATCCGTTGTATCCTGGGAGACAGACGCTGGTACAACCTCAAAGCACCAGTGGTGAGGCGGCGAACCTGTTTTAAGGACACTGTATGAAATACAGGCCTCCGAAACTTTTTCTTTATATTTGTAATTCGAGATGTAATTCTTGTCATTTCATTTTTTTGTAATTTTATAGAAAATGATGAATACAAGAAGTTTGAAAATCTGATTTTTCACCAAAATTGGACAACAATTTGTAGGGTTTTTCTTTTTCTTCTTTTGTTTTTTTTGAAACGTGGACTTGGTTGGGATTGAAGAAAAATTATTAATTACTTTTGGAGTATCACCCAATATTATTTATGTAGTATTTTTTATAAACAAAAAAATTTAATACATACTAAATGGATTGTTTTTATCTCTCTTACTAAATAAATATGAATTGCTATTGTTGTACTCAAATATTTTTTACTACAATAAAATATGTACACTATATGAATAATACAACGCAAAGGCTTGCTGAATTACTTACTCCGAATTGAGATAAAAATTATTAGTACTCTCAGAGTATTACGTGGCATAACTTATCTGATACTCTCGACAAATGAAAAAATTAATACATATTAAATAGATCATTCTTGTTTCATACTTATTCAACAAATGTAAGCCACCATTGTGATTGAATAAGAACGCTATATAGGCAATGCCACATAATACTTCAAAACTATTGAATAATTACTTGGATTGACAACGGTAAGTGAAAAAAAAGTGAAATTGCATTGGCAATTTGGCCTAATTAACCACGAAAAAAATAGAAAGATAAAGAAAATTCAACCGATTGGAGACGAGACAATCAATCAATTAGCCGTTAGAATTACGCGAAGTCCTGGCCACCCTCCCGTTCTTTTACACCCTACCGACAGTAACGCTCATTTCTAGAAAGATAAAAAGGAGAGAGAGAGATTTGTCTTTTATTTTGTTTATTTTTATTTTTAATATCTTTTTATTATTTAATTAAATTATTGTATATTTTTTGATTTATCTCATGTAAAGGCTTAGAGTGCGAGTGATAAAAGTTTCGAGCCTTAAGTCGATGTGCGATATTTCGATAAACACGTAGGATTTATTCTACCTGCAAAAATTTCGAACACACGTAGAAATGCTAGAACACCCCTTAACAATGTCTAGAGGTCGCTCTAGCTTTCACGGGATCACTCATTTGGTTTTGTTGGGGCATCGTGACACTTTTTTGGGTGATATCTTTGAACACTTTCGTAGATTTTTTTCGAGGTGTTCTTGTCTCGACTACACGATGTTGCGAGGTTAGTTTATCTAAAAATAACTTGTGACATTGCAAGTAAAGAAACTAAAAAAATCTAATCAAAATATATAAAAAAAAAGGTTAAAAAAAGATAAAAATAAATCAAAACAAAATAATAGATCATGGCTCTGTATCAGTAAATTAGTTTATTTGTTTATTTGGTTAAGTTAATTTTTTGTCTTTGGTGAATTTTTTTTATCATTTAATCAAATTATTATATTTTTTAAATTTCTCTCATTGAGCCGAGTTGAAAAAATAAATTTTTTTGATTAAAATATAAAAAAATTCAAAAAAACAAAAATACGCAAAAATAAGCCAATAAGCCAAATAAACAAATTTATAACTAAAATAAGCCAATAAATAAGTTTGGCCAAGCAAATCCCAGATCTTTCACATGAAAAGAAAAATGGTTAAAATAGAAAAATAGGAATATTCGAATTTATTGTGTCTATCCAAGAGTTTAAATGTTTGAGTACATGGTTTATATTGTATAACAAGACTTATATGATCTAATTAGTTATTCTTATTAATTGTTAAAATTTTTAGAATAAATCATAAATTTTTTAGAATAGTAAGTATTTAAGACTTTATCGAAAATTTACGGCAGCTTGTCAAATGCGAAAAAATTGACCAGCCTATTCCGATCGAATTTAAGAACAAGATTTAAGTTTATCAGTTTGTTAGGATGCTTTAGCTACATATATCACTGTACTTTTACTTACACCTATAATAATGATAAACATTTATATTGTTTATTTAGTAATTTTTTTAATCTTATGATTATTATTTTTGTATATTCGACGATAAAAAATTTAGTTTAATGATAAAAAAATTAGAAAAAATAAAAATAAGCAAGAAATTCGAAATTTATCCCAAACACCTTTGCCATTCAAACACTTCTATAAAAAGGAGGCATGCCTCGAACGATCTCTTTGCATTTTTGTCTATTTATTACTCAGATCTGAATTCCCTCCCGTTCCTCTCCGTCTAAATCTAGTTCTCTCTCTCTCTCTCTGGTTCACATTCGGACAAGCTTCCTCTTTTTAAGGTGAGCCTCGGATCTTGTTCTGATTAATCTTTAATTGCTTGATCTGGTAACACTGTATTCGCCGTTCCTCACATTAGCTTCAATTACTCCAAATCTTGTTGAATTCCAAGCTGTCATTTATCAAGAAGTTCGTAAATTTGCTTTGATTTGATCAGTGATTACGTCTATATCTATTCAATTTGATGTTTCTGGTTTTGTTGAGTCGGATCTTGTGCAATTTGGACGAATATTGGTTTTATATCTAATCGTTTGATTCTCATTAGCCAGTTTTCAGTAAAGATTAGTCTTTCTCTCTTCTGATTTTGACGTATTTGATCGATATATATGTCAGGAATTTTGATGTCCGTGCACATAGTTGTATGTATATATTGATTGCAGGGCGTTTGGACCTGTCCATTTTGTTTGGTATATGGACACATGAAGATTCAGTTCTGTTTTCTAGTTTTATTGTAGGAGTACAATATGCTCATCAATACTTGACTGTCTATCAATATAGATCATTTGCATTGCGGTTTGGTGGCCATTACTTATGATTTGCCACATAGTTATCCGGATCGGAATCACGTTTTATTGAAACTCGTCTATGGGACAAACATGAAACACTTCCTAAATTATAAAGGAAACTTCTAAGAAACCTTCCCCAAATCTTTCAGAAACTCAAGTAGAATTATAACGAAAAGCTGTTGGAAACACTTGAAACTTGAGAAATATTGTGTAACTCCTTAGAAATGCGCTTCCCAACATTTCTATCATGTTTTCATCCTCATGAATATCATTTTTCAACATTTCTGTACTCGTGCTTCTAGTTTCTTTACAATTGTTTGGGTAATAGCTTTGTTTGAGGCCATCATCATTAGTGCTCAATTCTTTGTAACCCTTTGGTATGATTCAATTTTGATGTGATCGGTTTGTGTATAATAAGACATGGGTTAAATCAAACATTGATATCATGTTTACTTGTCCTCAGGATATCTATGCGATGTCCCACTGATTATAAATCTATCAGATTTTGTGTTTACTGAGTTTATCAGGGATTGCCAGGGCCCTTTTGGTAAATTTTTGTGTTTTGTGTTGTCTTTAAATGATATGTTATAACTTATAACAGTTACGTTTTCAGATGTTATTGTGCACACTGGTTTGTTTGTTGCCTTTTAAAAAAAAAAGCAAAGCTCAAAGTGCATTGGATTATTCCCTAAATTTAGGTTTCGTCTTTCCTTGATATTAATTTTTCTTTTTTTTTTTGCTCAGAATATTTTACCATTCTGTTGGCACTCATGGGGACTGCTGTTGATGCTGCAAACAAGGTTCATTTTCTTTCTTTCATTTTCTCCTTGCAACGTTAATTTCCAGAATCTTCTTTCGGAAACATTGTTCAACAAAAGACAAAAGTATGTTCTGCAAATACTAAACTTGGTTCCAAATTTCAATAATCCCTGAATTTGAAAGCATCTGGCCTGGTAAATGTTTGAAATTGAGTATTTTGCCCTTTTCCCTCTTTGTGTAACAAGATGCAGTGTCATGCTTTCAGTATTCTTGACTGCAGTCAAAACAGGACTATATTATGCTAGCAGCATATGTAACGCGTTCCTAAAGTTGTCATTAAAGAAGTTTTATGTTGTCATTAGAGAATTTTTACTGATGATCAAGCTGTAAGCTAACATTAAAACTTGTTTTATTAATATTTCCCTATTTAAAACTCGTAAGTTTTACTTGTGTAGACTATCCCTCTAAGGCATGGATGCTTCTCTTACAAAGGATTTTTTGTTATCTAGTATAGTTGAGCCAGATGAAAACACATTGATTTTGAGCTGGCATCTTACAAAAATAACTGATTGCAGGAAGTAAGTGGAAGCTCGCTAAGTGAAAAGAAGGTTACAATTGTTTTTGTCTTGGGTGAGTGCTTTGGCTCCAATTTCTAGTCTTCAAATTTTCAACAACTAATTATGGTATATAGATTCTTTGCCTGAACCATTACTGCCATTCTTAATGTTTGAAGCTGAATGCTTACACCATTGTACTAATTGCCACAAATTAACTCACGAGATTGTTTGCTTATTTGTATTGTGTTTATTTAAGTTGTTTAGATGGCAATGGCATGTAACTGATTATCATATTGAATGACCTATATGGACTATCGGGCTGTCGAGAGTTCTTTGGAAAAGATGTGTTTGTATTTTAGAAGTTATAAAAAATTTGTAAGTATAGAATCTGAAAGTAGAAGTTGCAAGCGATTTACTTTTTAAGTGATGTGTTTTCCTTTACCAAATATTGACAATTGTCTCATTTGAGTTAGTTATAATTTATAAACATAATTTGGCAAGGTTTTATTTTTTTATTTCCATGAACCTTGGTTGCACGAAGTGGTGGTGAGAGCGGGAGGAGGGGTGGGGGAGCGAGGGAATATAGAAGAATCTAAGGTTGGGAGCGCCTATGAGATTGTTTATATATTTTATATATTTTAAAAAATATTTTTTTATTTAATTATATTATATGTTAAAATATAAATAAATATTATAGATTAGTATCAAAACATATTATTTTTTGTATATATAAATAAATATTATGTGAATATAAAGCACTACCATTTATTTGAGTTAATTTTATTCTATAATTTTATTAATTTATCTGATTTTGTAACTTTTTGATTTTTGGGATCTATATGTTTAAGAGGTTTTATCCTAGTTGGGACTAAGGTTCTTTCTTGAGGAAGATCGTTCAACTTAGGCATAAACATTTGTAGTTGGAATTCTTACAAATATCTAATCATAAAAAATATGATGACTTGTTATGAAGAACAAATAATGTGAATTTGGTTTATTTAAAGTGACGGTTATATGATTATATACTGTGGATTTGTTTTCTTATAACTATATTATCTAAAAATTAATTTCGTATTTATATTCAATGCAATTAACTAAGGATTAATTCAAAACGATCTGGTTTAATTAGACGTACTTGTGGTGACCGTATACTTTTTACTTTTACTTTCAACTTAGTTATAACCTCTCTGAAAGGATTAGATTAGCTATGCATTAAGTTTGTAGAGTGTCGTACTATTTGCCGTATGTTGTTCCACGGTTTCTTTTGGACAAACTCCTCAATATTGCACCTGGAACTCTTCTAGCTTTTCCATTTTAGCTATTTTCCATCTTTTCTTTTTCTTTCTCTAATTGTTGCACATTATTTCCTTGACTCTTATCTCTAATAATATCTTATTTAGATCACTTGTGGCACTTAACTCTTCCAAAATCTGAAGTTGCCCCTTTCTTGACAGATGTGAATGAATCCCAAGTATCATAACATTTAATTAAATGAATAAGACATCAAGTGCGTTTTCTCATATAATGAAGTTCACTTACTTGGGAGGGGCATCAAGATATCAGAGTCCTACATTTGCCAGTCTACAAGGACAATAAAAGCGAGTTTTGGGTTTTGGAGAATAAAAAGTGTTATAGTTACATTGTTTGACATCTTGATACTTTTAGAAATGCAAAGCTTTTAATATTTATAAATGTTAGTTATGTTTTGGGTGACTATTTGCCTTCCACCAATTAATCAATTATTTTTTGAAAAATGGTACAACACACACACACGCGCACACACACACACACACATATAACAACAATGAGCCACACATCATTCTGTATAAAAATCTTATCCAACAGTTCTGTTTGTATATTGTTACTCTAATTTTTTTCCTAGACTTTTTATTAGTTCACTTTTCTCGATTATGTTATGTTCATGCGGATTTGAAGTCATTTTTAACTTCTGAGTCGATCTTCTGATTCTTCCTCTGCACCCTCAACAAATTGAACAGGTGGCCCAGGCAGTGGAAAGGGCACTCAGTGTGCAAATATTGTACAAAATTTTGGGTACACCCATCTGAGTGCTGGTGATCTTCTCCGAGCTGAGATAAAATCTGGTTCTGAAAATGGGTACGTCCCTTTAAAGAACTACTTGAGTAGGGATGCTTAACGCTCAAATATTATACAACATTTCAGCTTTTCCTTTATCATTTTTATTTGTACATTGTATATTCATGAATCATTCATCACTGGTGCCTTGTAGCAGAATATGTTTATTTATCGGAAAAATAAATAAAAGAGAAGGAGGTTGAGGTCTTTGAGTTGATGCGCCCTTTTTTCTACGTTTTCTTTCTCTTTTTTCCCCTTTCTTCGATTGATGTGACATCTTCATGCATGTTTTTGGAAAACAAAAAGGTGTGGGCAGAATTAACTTGTATTGTTCTCACTGATCATTTCATTCTTTTCTTCATAAGATTTTTTTCTTCTTTTATGTTTTGTTTTTTCTTTTTCTTTTTCGAATGATTTGTTTCTTATTTATTTTGTTGAGCATGGAGACTCTTTAAGGAACTGACATAATTCGTGTCAAAATAGCAAGTGTTAGTTGTTGCTTGCTATTTGCAATATGTATGTATTGATTGCTAGGAAAAGAATTTATATAGTAACAAATGGTCCTTCCTTCTGTCCTTCCGATTACTTTAGGTTTGTTCACTGATTCTACAAGCCAGTTTGTTAAGGTCTTCCTTTTTGGTTAACCTCTGACTAAGTACATGTCTGATGTTTAAGGGCTGGTGTAAATATCAGTCTCTCTTGCTATGTGTTGAACTAAGTACTCTATCGGGTTGTAATAGTTAATTACGTTCAGTTCTTTTATGCCACTCCTTGATTCTAAGTACTTGGCTCGCTAATATTTATAGGACCATGATTCAGAACATGATAAAGGAGGGAAAAATTGTACCTTCAGAGGTAACAGTTAAGCTTCTTCAGCGAGCAATTCAAGAAAGTGGTAATGACAAATTTCTTATTGATGGCTTTCCTCGTAACGAGGAAAACCGTGCAGCATTCGAGTCTGTTGTAAGTCTCTAATACATGTTTTAATTCTACATTCTTATAGCTGTGTACGTGCATTACAACCCTCTGGACTAGAATATCAGTTCAGAATATGTTATGCTCATTGACAATCAATCTGGTGGTATGCAGACTGGTATCATACCAGAATTTGTACTGTTTTTTGATTGTTCGGAAGAAGAGATGGAGAGGCGTCTTTTGAGTCGGAACCAGGTTTGATAAATATGATTCAGTGTTGCCTGAAGATTATTTCTTATGTTATGTATCTTAAATTATTTCTTTTTACTTTTATTTTTGGTGTAATCTTCTCATTTTTTCTCTCTTTTTATGGAAAATAAAGGGGAGAGAAGATGACAACATTGATACAGTACGTAAGCGGTTTAAGGTTTACATGGAATCTAGTCTCCCTGTGATTGAGTACTATAACTCTAAGGGGAAGGTTCGAAAGGTAATAATTGATTTGGTTCTCCTTTCTTTCTGATAGCGGTCTCGCTTTTACTATGCCACTGGTTTTTCTTCCACTTTCAGATTGATGCAGCAAAGCCTATTGAAGAGGTTTTTGAAGATGTGAAAGCAGTTTTCAGGCCATCGCATGAAAAGGTAAAGCACCGTAGTAACGCTCCACCGTATTTTAGTCGCTATAGGGCCCGTTGGTCTCTATGGAGATTAAAATCTGGATTAGGGGTGTAGCCATGCTGTCCGATGAGCTGTTTATTGTCCTGATAATCATTGTATGCTTCTGTGGATTTTGTTTGGAGTTAAATGCGTGTAATGTTTTGTATTCAGAAGCATGGTATTAGTAAAGTGTATTTTGTATATTTGAGAACTAGATTGGTACATTATTGAGGCTGCTGTGTCCTTAGGGTTATGAGATGGCGAAAAGAGAAACATTTTTTAGCAAGTGTCCACGACTGTTACTTGGTGAAAAATAATGGCTAAGGATTATTACATGATGCCAATTATGGGGATTTTAAGAAATTAATTCAACAGTTGGTTGATGAAATGGTTAGAATTTGACAATGAATCAGTTGAAGTATAAAAAGGAAGCTTTTTTTTAGGGTTAGAAAGAAGAAGAAGAAGAAGAAGAAGAAGAAGAGGAGAGGTGAAGGAGAAAAAGTAAATACGTTTTTTAGGGTTCATTTGCAACAGAAGAACCAAATCCACTGATCTAATAAAATTCCAAAAGAACTGGGGAAAAATCATTCAGTAGAACCAGGCAATCAAAGATATGTACAGATGTTGATATCAGCATGACAATGCTGACATAAGCAATTCCGATATCCTCCAGATGATCTCTGATACTCTTTGGCTAGGATCGAATGTTTTGATATCAAGTTGAAGTACAAAGATGAAGCTTTTAGGGTTACGAAGAACGAGATAATATGAAGATATGAGGAGGAGAAAATGTGAATAGGATTTCTAGGGTTCTAATTTTTTCCTTTTACCTCTGAGATTTTAAAATAAGATAAAAGAACACCCAGTTACAAGAATATCCTTCAGGCAAAAATAAGAGAACAAAATAACTATAACTACTCTAAACATAATATAAGTGGAGGGAAAATCTATGCATGTCAGGGAGATCAAAAAATTTAAAATTATCTGCAGCACTTATACATTTCATTTAATTAGATTGATACTGAAGTATGCACTTTCAAACAGGGAAAAATGTATGCTTTTTTCTTTCTCTGATCGTTAAAAGGGAATATTAGTGGGTTATGTTCAATTAAACACAGAAACAACGTCAGGACGATGTTGCAATTTCATCTATTGTCCACCAGCAATCATGTCGTGACAATGCTGTTCTCTGGCAAACCCTTCCTTCTGCGGAAATGAATTCTTTAGTCAATCAGCAACTGGGTTTCTCCATTTCAGAATGAGCATGGGGCAGACTTTTATATATATATGGTGGTGTTTGGCATTGCTAAAACTAGTAGTTTATAAATTGTAGCTTGTAGGTTGTGAGTGTTTGGTCAAGATGGTAGATTGTATGTGAAATAGAAAAAAAAATAGTTGTAGTTTGTAACAGAAGTTGTGAGTATTTAGAATAAATTGTAGCTTATAGCTAAAATTAGTTGTGAGAAGCAAAAAACTGTAGCAGGTAGCTTTGCCAAACACCTCCTATATATTTTGCTCTTTGTTGTTAACAAAGGAACTCCCACAGGGGGCCCTTGGGACCTATCTCTGAGGGGGTAAACTTCTAGATACCTGCAATTTCCCGCGAGCCAAGAGTGACTATTGTTCCTCGTATAACACAAAATGGCTCTGTTTCATAGTTACATGTTCATGCTTATTATCTAACTCCTTGATCACTCATTGCCAATTTGGTGTGTTGCAGGCTGCCTAGGTGTTGCATAAAATATTGAACTAGAACCAGTTCAAGGTAACAAGTTTCTCTATACCTCTATGAACTTTGTATAAGTTTACAATATCACCATTGATTGGCCTGTTAACATTTGGAAACTTTGAATTTTGGGAAGTAATTTCTCCTGCACTTACGATGTTCATTATTTTCAAAGCTTTGACAAGTACTGGAACATTCACTTACCTGCTGATGAATGACTTAAAGCATTGATTTCTCAATTATTTATGGTTGTTTTTGTTTTTTTTTTAAATAAATTTCTGTGTGGTTGTTTAATATATTAAAATATTTTATTGAAGTAGCAAGCGGTTGCAATTTCAATAAGAAAGCATAACACCAAATTGCCATCCCAATTATCTTCTTTTCTTACCACGTGTTTAGAGATGCATCCACGACTGTTGATGCAATGGGTCCTGTTTGAGTCTCATAAATATCCAATGGTTATGGGCGTGCCACATCACACGATAAACAAAATAAGTAAAAAAAAAGTGGTAATTGTTACATATTATTGTTGTCATCTTGTCTACCCCAGTTTTCGGAGAGCCAAGAGGATATAGACATAATTCTGATTCTATATACGTGAAGTGTTTGAAATATGAAAAAGTCCGTCAATTTGGAATCTTTCCATTGTAATTATACTTGACAGTCTGGTTAATTTATTAGATGGATTGTTTTCTTATTTTCCGTGTTAGAATAAATATTTCTAATGCCAGCCATAATTATACTATTATCTGTGCCTATCATGTTAAGCTTAAAAATTGCACAAAAAGATCGTCATATTAAAGTTAGAGAGCATTCCTTCTTGTCGAGATAAGTGCTTTTTGTAAATTTCAAACAACTATCATTGTCTTTAATTTTTCTTAGTTTCTCCTTGACTACAAAGCTAGGTTATAGAATTTGAAGTCTGTCAGACAGAGGTCATCGATCACTTTCTCGTATAACTTTCTGGACAACTGACAGCACATACTATGATCCATTGAGAATTATCATAGTATGATGCATTACCTTGGCGTTACTTTTCTACTGAGTTAAATTGGCCCATTTGATTCAATTATTGAACGAGTTTTTTTTTTTATTAAAAAAAGTGAAGTAAAGAAAAAGAATGATGCATAATTTTAAATTTTTTACAAGATTTGTTTTGTGGTAAAACTTTTTTTACGGTCGTGAGTTTCACATTTTTCTATAACTGCACACAAGCAAGGAATAAAAATTTTAATACTTATACACTTTTAAAAGTGAAACTTACAAGTTTCAATATCTATACATTTTTACAAGTGAGATTTATTACTTTCACAAGTATTAACATACTTTACACATTTCAATACATTTTTCATGTCATACATTTTCTTTTAATGACTGTGCTGTTAGCATTTTTCTTTCCCAATAATCAAGTTATTTAACCAAGGATCTTGTTTCCTTGTTAGTATTCTAGGATGTTGATAAGACAGTATTGTTACGGAACTACGAAGTACCCTACTCTTTTTGAAACTTTGTTCTATTATTATTATTATTATTATTATTATTATTATTATTGGGTATTGCTTCTATCTAATTTATGCTATTTCTTCCTTTCCAGGTTGCTTATTCTTGTCGCCGCGTATTATGGTACATTTCAGGGAGCTTACAAGCACCATTTATGGTTCCATGTTATAATAGAATGTTTAATAAGTTCTTTATTATTTTTGGCACACACAAGTGTACAAGTGTGAGATTTTTTGCTCTATGTTCTTGTTATCGTGATTGCATTCTAATAATAAGATCAATATTAATATTAGTGATTGCTTATCCTTTCTACTCTCATTTTCTAATTGGAAACTTGGTGCAGGAATTTCAACTTGAGTTTATAATGGCATAATCTACTCTTTTTCCCCCACACCATATACTACCCATTTGGAAATGGGGTGTTCGATAATGTTTAAGTCAGTAACTTTTAATTATGTTATTAATTTTAATTATAAATTATAAATTTTTTTAAACACTCACATTTACTATTATACTCACATTTACTATTATAATTTATAATTTTTATTTTTATTTTAATTATAAATGATAATTTTTATTAAATATTTATAATTTTTACTACAAACTATCGTTTATAAATTGTACATGCTATTAGCAGAAATTCTGTCTAACACCACTATTATTGCATAGCCACAAGACATCGAGGGAAAGAGAAAATAAGTCACCCAGCAACTCCTTTTCAGGGACCAAGTTTTAGCAAATTTTCTTGTTGCTCCCGATCCATCATCGTATGTCCGTCTGATTTAGTTTTTTTATACAAGTTTTTCTCGCTTAATAAAAAATGGAATTTGTTTTTTTGGCCCATTATAATCCGTCTGGCCTTGATTTATGTTTAATTAAATATCTTTATGCATAAATATATGTATAATTTATTATTTCCAAACATAGCACACAAAAATATTATATGTATTTCAATTTTTGCCTTTATTTTTTAATTATAACCCTTAATCAAATATTATTTCTCTTATATTATAGTTTCCACTCTCACTAGTATTATTTTCCTTCAAAGTTAGAAAGATACTTCATTTTTTTCCCACCTATACAATAATGACAATTAAAGAACCAAAACTACAGTGAAAACTTAAACAAATATAATGCCATTTTCCTTGATGGTATCAATAACAATCCCAAGCTTCCCTTCAATCCGCTCATTCTTCTTGGGCTCATAAGACATTGCAAACACATCAGCTTCCTTTGACCGTTCAGCGATCAACTTCCCGACAACTCTGCAAGCATCGGTGTCGGTGAGCGACGGCAGGGTGTACCTGAGATCTTTGGCATTCGTGGTGGCGACCGATATCACCTTGCTGGTTCCCCGGTGCATCACTTTTGCGTGGATGAATCGCTTCGAAAAGAAAACGTTCAGTAGAAATGGTCTCATGAACATGTCAGTCCTTTGTTTCCATGATTTCCTGTTAGGTTTTTTTGCGGCTTCGCCCCGAGAACGCCGTGTCCAGGCAGCTTGGACAATGAATCCCTGCAAACAAAAATTTGAACTGAAACTGAATAGACTGAAGCAGACATTAATTGAGAAATCATTCATGACTGAAAGGATTTTGGTCCACCATTTTGAGAATACAAATCTGGTAAAACTGATGTTTATGGCCCCGCCTGACAGATTTTTTTAGGCTTATTAACTTTCAGACCCAAAATAATTAAGAGCCAAATGGCCTGTTTGGTTCCGGACTTATAGGACTGACAAAAACCTAAAAACTCGGCGTCTTGTCAAACAACAAAAATTAAAAAGCCATTCAAAAATCCAAATAAGCCAAACAGAATAGTCTTTATTTTTATATTTCGGATTTTTTAGCTAAAAAGGCCAAGAAAACAAAAGGCTCATTTTTAAGCCTTCAGGAAAACCCTCCCTAGTTATTACAAAAAAATGGGTGCAAGTACAAAATAAGATGGAAATTATAGAATGATCACCAGTGGCCAAACTGGAATGAATTATTAGGGAAGAAAAGGTGAAATCAAAGATGCAACAAGCTCAAGGTAGAAGTGAAATCCAAAGGTAACTTCAAGCACAAAATTCCTTTTAAACCTAAAGCATGGTTATTTTTAAGAGGTGCCATTTGAGTTCATTGCTTCTACTTATATACCAAGATCTACCTATGCAAACTTCGATGTGGGAGGGAGTTGGGTTTGACTAACCAACGTCAAGGGGCTAAATTTTGAGCAAGATTTATAATTCACAACTCATCTAGATGTATTTAATTTGAAGAGATTTAAGTTCTGCTCATAAGCAGGTCAAAGTCATAATCTCTTCTCGAACAAGTTAATGTTAGGTTACGAATTCATTTTGGAATCTAACAAGCTCAGCAAGCACAGTTTTGAATTCAGCTAAAGATGTATAAGTGTGTTGGATTCAAAATACTTCTACCTTTGTCAAATCAAAATGCAATTGACAGTACCTTGGTTTACACGAAGTGCTACCCAAAAAAAGTATTACAGAGATGCTCTTGCTATTAACCTTTATTTCTGTGCCTGGCCATGCCATATCTGTGCACAGGGCCAAACTTCTAAGATCACCATTACAATGTTGACTATTAAGTAATTACAAACAAACTAGTGTCACATCCTACCACAAAATTGTAAAATTTAAAAGTGAATACATAATTATGAAAAATGGTAAATCCTATGTCTTTAACAACAACTACGTAACAATAAAATCAGTTCCGCGTAGATAGAAAGTTAGAAGCACTTGGTTGTACTTGGATAATGAATTTTGGATGAATTTATGGAAGGAAGAAGAAGAGTTATAAAGGAAAAAACGAGAAGAAAATAAAGTAAATAAACTTCTTCTTTTTTTTTTTCAGTGTGGATGAATTTATGGAAAGGGTAAAAAAAGAGGAAAGGAAAATATGAGAAGATAATAACGTGAATAGGCTAAATTTATTATTTTTAATTTCCTATCATTTTTTATTTCTCTTTAATTTCCTTTCCTTTGATAAATTACTCATCAAATCTTCTTAGGTGTGTGGAGAATGGTTCTGTGAGGCCTGACCCTCTTAAGATACCTACGGTTTTTAATGGATTTTTTTGTGACACTTAGTCTATATGGAGAAAAGATGCTATTTTGACCCGTTTTTTCCTTTTGACCCAGTTTTGGGTATTTATATATCCTGCTTTTGGTTAGGATTTTGCACCCTCATTTTTGTATCCTCATTTTTGTATTGTCCCCCTTCAAAGTAAAATCACCCCAACTCCGTGGACGTAGCTAGGATGAGCCATATAAATATTGTTGTGTCACTGTATGATTCCGTTATTCTCTTCGTTTGTTGTTTCGTTTTTTGCTATAACAAATCTGTCGTCCAAACACAGCCTAAAGAAGACTGAATTTTCCAATTGGAAATTGCATAATTTCTTTCAAATGGCACATTAAGTTTTATCGTTACAGTTGAACTGTAGGGATTTCCATACCACACTGGTTAAGATTTCAGACCACATGTACATAATATCCCAGCTCACAAACCAAATTTCTAAACCTGTTTAGAAGTTCACATATTAATATGGATCCAAGGGGGTAGATGGGAGTGGTCACCCTCCCCAAGTTTCAGAGATATTTCACAGCTATAGTAGTAGTATTAGTTTCAAATATTTCAAGATTATATAAATTCGTCCTTCTTAGTAGGGGAGAGCAAGAAACCGAAAATCAACCAACTTGTCCGAAACCAAACTGCGAAGGAGGCTTGTGGTCGGGCTTCAATTTTATTTCGGTCGAAATCGGTTGTAGTTCATGAAACACAAGTGGTTCTCGGTCGGATAATGGGTCCAACGCATTGAACTCGATCGAACCCGAACCGACTTAATAGCATTCTATTTTGCCCTTTCAGATCCCAAAGACCCAAACCCTAGCTGTCATTTGGTATTCCTACTTATTTCCCTCCCAGTGTCCACGGTCCCACCGACTACATCTCTCTCTCTCTCCCTCCCCGTCTTTTGCCCTTCCAAATCCCAAACCCTAACTTAGCTGTCATTTACTATTTTTTTCCCTATTTCCCTTCCATCAAGTCATCAATTAGAAGAGACTAGAGTACAGCCCTCTGCCTCTCCATCTCTCGGTATTTCTCAGTTTTTCCATCTTGTGCTTTTGTTTGGTTTGTTGGTATTTGGTTGAACTGGATCTATTATTTTAAGTTCCAACTTACGTAGTTTTTTTTTTATAATTAATTTGTAAATAGACTCGTATTTTGTTTTTAAAACATACTGCGCTACCAGATTTTTTTTTATATAAAAGAGATTTCCTTTTTTGCAACTTGTCATCATTTTCTTTGTATCTTCATACTTCACCATTCACAATGTTCATTCTTCACATTCTTAACTTAATATTATTTATTTATTTACAGATCATGAATCATTCTATTAATGATGCTCACGGTCCCATGCTACTCAACAAGAAGCAACTGTTGAAGTTAGTGGTCAATGGAAAAAGTGTCCAGCACCCACCACAACACCTAAAGTGCATGAGAAAGGAGTAGGTAGAAAACCATCTCCCGTCTGAGAGCATTTTGAAAAACTTAAGGATGAAAATAATGCTACAAGAGTAGTATGTAAGTATTGTAAAAAAGAGTAGTTAGCTCATTTAAAGAACCATGGAACAAGTAATTTATTGAGTCGTATCAATAATTGTAACAAATATCCATAAAGAGATAAGTTCGGACAGCAGGTTCTAAATTTCAAACCTAATAAAGATGGAGAAGAGAGTTTCGATCTCGTTGCAAGGAATTTTAGTGTGAAAGTGGCTAGAAATAGACTTGCAGAGATGATTATAATTAATGAACTACCCTTTAGGTTTCTGGAGGGAATTGATTTCGAAGATTTTGCAACATTATGCAACCCAGGTTGAAAACGATTGTAGGGTTAGTGTTACCACCGACTAGGTGGAACTCCACCTATTTAATACTTGAGGCAGCTGAAAAGTTTAAAAAGGCCTTTGAACGGTTAAAGGACGAGGACAATTATTTAAAATCTTGCTTTAAGGAGGTTGAGGTGAGGGAGGAGAAGAGGGAAGTGAGGTAAGGAAGAAACCAACCGAAATGGATTAGAATAATTGTAGATTGTTTGTTAAATTTCTAAAGCTTTTCTACAATGCAACCAAGATATTTTCAGGTTCTTTTTATGTCACTTCTAATTGCTTCTTTGATGACATGCATGTTATTCAAAGCAAAATTCAACAATTAATCAAAAAAGAAGATCCACTCTTGGCTTTAATGGCAAGAAGTATTAAAAAAAATCTTGCAAAATATTGGGGCAGTGGTGATAAAATCAATCCCCTTGTGCATGTTGCATTGGTACTTGTTCATTGTTGGCTTGGCTTGTTGCCTTGTGAGTTGTGAATGGGTACCGTACAGCCCACACAAAATGGGGCATTTAGTTTTTATTAACAATGGGTTAAAATGGGCTTGATACCCGAAATAGGTTAGGCTATTGTTATCTAAGCTTAAGAGGCCCAACCTATGAAAGGCCAACTCACAGACCCGACCAAAACTGCCAGCTAACCCGAAAACTTGCTTCAGACAGTTTTGGGCGGATGGGCGGCGACAACAAATTATAATTCTCTTCACCCAACAACAGCGGTTTGGATGCTGGGTTAAGTGGAAACCCGAACCAATCCCACTCGTGCTCTCCCCTACTTCATAGTTTTCTTTTCTAAATCTAAGAAATTATACAACCATTGGCAATCTTTTTATTAAAATTCTGTGTCCGACATATAAATACATAGAATATAGATTACACAAGTTTCAACCACAGAATCAATCACGGATTAGAGTTTCTTCTTGGTAAGAACATGTGTTATTTTATTTTTCTAAACAAGGCATCTTCTTACCCGTAAGAATCAGTAATCTGTAATTGGTTCTGTAATCGGTTCTGGGTTTTAAATCTGTGTACCTAGTAAAACTGAAATACATATATGCAAGTGTGTGTATGGGTGTGTGCCTCTTAAACCATAGCTGCCAACAACGAAGCTTTTACAATTTCTAACAACATTGCAAAGTCAGATAAAAGTGGATTCGACGGAGAGACAATGATTTTACCAAACCTTGTGAAAGAGAAACGATGAAAAACAAAAGAAAGAGAAAGGGAGAGAAAATTAGGGCATTAGTTTCCATACCTTGCCGAGAGTGGGATTTGAAGGGTTTGAGATTGAATTGATGGATAAATTGAGCTGAGGAAACGAAGATGACCATGAAAGCGAAGTGGGTTTCTCTCGCCGTGTTCGGAAGATGTCAGAGGAAAGAATAAACGGGGCCGATGATGAAGATAGGCAGGCTGCCATCTCTGTTTTTGGGAGGAAGGAGAGTGAGAGAGTGAGAGAGTAAAATGAATTCCTGTTGCTTTGGGAAGATTCCAAATGGCGTTAATTTGGGATAACGCTCCTTTTAAGCAGGTGCTCGCAAATTAGTACTTATTAAAATTATAATTTTTTATAAATTTTTTTTAAAAATTCTAATAAATAATATACCATTATAGATTATACCCTTAAATATTATAATTAAAATTACACCCAAAAAAAAAAGATTGTGATTTTCTGCAAATATTCGTGTTTCTGTTGCACATTTTCAATTTTGACGAAATATCTACCTAACTTAATTGTGAACATATCACGTTGTAAATTTTGTTTCAATTATTTGTATCATTATTGGCCGATGTATACTTTATTTTCTTTGGAAATTTGTGTACAAATCTGAAATATAACAAGCTCAAGTAAGTTTTTAACGCAATTTTTATGTTTGTTTTGAATTTTTATCTATTATTTTGCACTTTAACTTATTATTAGTTTTTTTTTCATTTCCGATTCTAATATATAGTTATTCACTTTCTTCAATAAAATTTTTTTTTCGTAGCAATCTATTATAACGATATTTTTAAGATGAGATTGAGTAATTTGTAGAAAATGATACAGTATGTACAATTATAACTTTAAAAAAATAATACAATGATACTATGTATTCAAGAACTGAATACGAAATAATACAAATGAAAACCATTATATGGTTAGAAAATCATAACTTATGTATCATTATTTACTAGAAATAATACAAGCATAATAAGAAAATTGATTGGTGTATCATGTTCTGTTGGGTATATCATTTTCTGTAAGATTTCTCATTTTGCATGTCATTTTTGTTGACTTTTTCATTTTCTATTGAATGTTTCATTCTATGCTGGCTGTACTCAAATAAATAGCCAAAAAACAGAGATATGCTTATATCATTTTTATGTACGCTTGAGATTTGTTTTTTTGTATCATTTTTATGATTGTTGTATCATGTTCTGTTAGGTGTATCATTTTTTGCAAGATTTCTCATTTTGTATGTCATTTTGTTGCTTTTTTTTATTTTTTGTTAAATATTTCATACTATATTGGCTATACTCAAGTAAATAGCCCAAAAACAGAGATATGCTTGTATCATTTTTATGTTCGGTTGGGTGTATCATTTTTTGTTGTCCGTTTCATTTTATACAAGATTTCTCATTTTGCATGTTATTTTTGTTGGCTGTTTCATTTTCTGTTGGATGTTTCATTATATGTTGTCCAAAAAACAGAAATATGCTTGCATCATTTTTATGTATAGATCGACATCCCAAACCAAATCGGTATCTATGGATCCAATTTTCTCAAGTTGTCTATGATTTTTCGGAAGCCAAAATTGATGAAAATCTACGCGATTACGTTTTTGAGTCATTCGGAGCATGAAAATTGAACTACGTAGGTTAGATCGAATCTTATCGTTGAATTCTCAATGCTGTTGAAGCGATTGTGAATGAAGCAACTTGAAAGGCGCAAACCAAGATTGAATGTAAGGGCATTCTTAGAATAACAATTTGAAATAGGACTTATGAGTAAGTTGAACTAATAATATGACCTAATTGTAAAAAGAAATATAAAACGGGACTGTAGTAGAAATTTTCCTTCTAAATACACAAATTCTTAAATACATTCATCAATTTTTTCTGAAAAAATTGAAAAATTTAGATAGGTCCTTATTTTGGCACGAATGCTGAGTTTTAGTATTATTTAAATTTGAAAAAATTGAAATATCTAGACTAGGTCCATATTTATGAAAGAATGCAAGTTTTAGTACTATTTACATTTTTTTTGGGCTGAAAGTAGTCGCAAGACATTAATAATATTCAAAAAGTCTATTTGATTGTCGGGAGATAAATGATCGGATATAATTTATTTTTAAATATACAAGTGAATATAAAATACTTCAGATATAATTTCGAATATATATTATTTGGGAATGTTATATATTGTGTTTGTTTATGACCGGATATATGTGAATATTGATAAGTGAATGAAAAGATTATATACTAAATTTTTATACTTGCTGGCATTTAACCTTAGTATATAAATTTTTATTTTCTTACATGCATATTAATAATAAAAGACTTCAAAAAAATATTCAATACCCGTTTTATTGTTCAAAGAGGTGTATATTGATACGGAGATAAGGATTGGAAAAATTATTTTCATTTATACTCTCCTATATATTATGTCATACCCATTATTACACACACACACACACACACACACACACACACATATATATATATATATATTCATATGTAAAAATGACTAAAAAAGAAATGGACGGTAATGAAATTAGAAGAAAGTGAAGTTTCAGCTTAAGAATGGAGTTAGAGAGAAAGATACGCCTAATTACAAAAATGAGAACTAAGAACAGAATATTTGCTTGACACATTGTTAACAATTTTGTAAAGAACAGAGTAATGTATTTTCCTGTGTATATGAAAGGGGCAAGAATGACTTTTGAAAGGAGGGGATATTAAATACCTCAGGTCCCCCTGGTAATATATATATCTGCAGATATACCACTTATTCTGGATATAATATCCTGGTTAGTTTGCTCTCCAAACACTTGATATGTAGAGCTAATGGATATTATCTCCAATCCCATATTTATATAATTCAAACAAACAAACCCCAAAATGCTCCTTCCTAACCACTACCAGTGCAATTTGAAATTTCTTCCATTTTCTTTCAAATTTTCACCATTCTTGCCCATTATAATTAAAGATTATTCCTGTTTTGGTGAAGATCCATAATGGTTTCAATTTACTTGGTTTCAATTTGTTCTAAATGAAACAGAACAAATTGAAAAACCCAACACATTTTGCAGGGACAGAAAATCTGGAAAAATCAAAATAGATTTCAAAACGGAAATTTGAAATAATTTAAATTTTTTTTAGTTGTGCATTAAATCTAGATACAACTATATATATATATATATATATATATATATCAACTTTTAATAATTTGATGTTAAAATACTTAAAATTTGCATACTATTTAAAAATGGAACTTAATAGAATGGATAACTAAGAATTGAGACTTATTTCAATTCTTAAAACAGGAGTCAACCACAATTATCAATTTAATTTATGCATTGTGAATGAGAAGTTAACAGGTTACGAAAAACAATACTTGTATTATTGTTGTTTCTCCCAAGAGTTTTCATGTTCATCAATTTAAGAGAAATATCTAATTTGTAGAGTTTTTTAAGGAATAAAAAATAGTTGAAAAAGATTTAGAGAATTTAGAGAGTGCAGAATTTATAAAAAGTTAGTGAGTAACGATTTTTTTTAAAAAAAAACTTCTAATATACAACTCACGAGAATTATAAAGGTTAATGCTATAAATTTTAGGAAAGCTTATGAATTTTTTAGTCAATGGATAGAAAATATTATATCAGAAGGCTCTTTTTTTTTTTCCCTATTTGTGTAAGTTTTGATTTGATTTTAAGATTAGACTTGGGTGGATGGAGTGTTGAGCACTTGGAACTTTTAATTTGACAGTGAAGCTAAAAGGAAAAAAAAAAAAGCATTCACTGATGTCATTTCATAATTGCCTTTTATATTTTTATTTAAAATTATTATTTTATAAATAATTATTCTACATTATAATTTAACTATATTACATCACATTCTTTCAATAAAAATTATTTTGCTCCATGTATAACATAAATTCCTACTAGTAAATAACTAAATAAAAATTCAAAAACTAATTAAGAGAGAGAGCTCGACACCAACAAAACGATATACCGACCAAAATATAGTTATAATACACTTGGGGGTGATTGGCAAAGCTTAAGCTAGTAGCTTTTAGCTTGCTATTACTAATTTTATTTATAAATTATAATTTAGTCCAAACACTTACAATTTTTGTTACAAAATTATAACTATATTTTTTTTTATTTTAGCTAAAGCTGCAATATTTACTAAACACTAATAACTTCTGCTATAAACTACAATTTATAAGGTACTAGTTTTCAACAATGCCAAACACCGCCTTTATGTCTAAATATATTGTAAATTCTCATATTCTATGAACTCTTCAAAGAAAGAAATTTCTTTCGTGCCCATAACACTTGAATAGAGATAGGAGATGTTGTTTTTGATACTTTTTATTAATTCAGCTTGTTATATAATTCTATATAACACAATCATATGTATTTACTGCATAACTGCCATAATATGACTAACATGTCTATTTGGCACTAAAACACCATTATATCCCAAAATTTTATTAAAAATATAAAAATATAACATATTTTCATAAACCCAATTATTCTTTAACAAAAGGCTAATTGATGGGTTCGTAACTTACAGATACACATTTGCACCGAGCACAAGTACCAAGTGACAGAGGTATAAAGTCACATATGGCTCAATAATTTAAATATACGACAGAAGGTACATGAAAATGGAGGTTTGAAGCCAAATTGCAAAGTTTGTAATAAGTAGAAGAGATGGGTCGTCTAGCCATATTTGAATTATGTATATATACGAGGGTTGAGTGATTAATTTGGAGTCTTCAAAAGCTGAAACCCATGTTTGAGGGTGGCTTTCCAAACTATCTCAATGTCGAGCATCTTCGAGCCGCACTCGTGTACATTCCATCCTTCCAAGGCATGCACAATTCCAGCTACGCGTGAAGCACTCATCACTCTTCTTGGTAACCAATTCTGCCAAACATATCACGAATATGAGGACAACACCAACAATTTTTAGACACACCAAATAAGAGATTAGTTGGAAGCAAGTAAGTAATGCACACGATGAAGATCTTTTGATTTACCAGACCAACTCGGTAGAGCCTTTGGTTTCTAATTCATGCTCGCAAAAACTATATAGATCAAAATGGGTGTTGTAGATTCATGACTATATGTATGAGTAATTTATTTTTTTTGAATTAATATTTGGGTTTTTAAAAACTTTTAGCCAAAAAACTAAAAGAACAAAGAATTTGGTCTGCTTGGTAACCTAATTTTCTTTGGGGTTTTTGAAAAGTCTTGTTTGAGAAGACTTTGTGACTTTTTATTTCAACATAGAGAATCAACATCACATTTTCTTTAATTAGTATTAAGAATTGATAATGGCATTATTTGCATTTAAGATTACATATTCAAAAGGAAGCTTAAAGACATTAAAGACATTTTTGATGATGAAGGATAAGTAAACTGAGACAAACCTCGCAAGAGTGCAAGTTCTTGAGAGACATGGGTGCCACCATTGCCGGAGTGCGGTGGTAGGAACAGTCGCGATGCACTTTTTTTGGAGGAAACTGTGAGAATGGAATAAAGAGTGTCCCTTTTGACGCCTTCAATTGTTCTTCTTTACTCACCCCATCTCCCACTAACCATATCTGTATGAATTCATTATTGCATGTCAATCATGTAGCTTAAATTTTCTACATATATATAGGTAAGCACCTTGCAAGAACATCTTTCTCTAGCTATATATATATATATATCAAACTAGTTTAAGCTTGTGTTTGGATTAGTTTTTTTTTTAGTAAATTTTAGGCTTTTTGATTTTTTTTTTGTAAAAAAATAGGTGTAAAATCATGTAAAAAAAGTAAAAAAAAGTAAAAAAAAATAAAAAAAGCCTAATAAGTCAAACTAATTGATTTTTTTGTGACTTTTAAGCCAAAAAACCTAAAAAATAAGCTAGCCCAAATACAGGCTAAATGATTGTCATTCTTGCTAATTTGATGATTCATTATACAACTTTTTTATAAAAAATAAAACTATAGTCTTACAAAAAATATGGAAAAAACTCATCTTGAATGATGCAATAATAAACATTTTTGAAATTAAGAGTTATCTTAATAGTATTTGTTATGGAATATTGCAAGACTAAAATTCAAGCCATTTTATCATGTGATTATTTTTATATTTGAAGTTAATTTTAGAACATA
This sequence comes from Heliamphora exappendiculata, assembly GCA_034768845.1. Taxonomy (NCBI): domain Eukaryota; kingdom Viridiplantae; phylum Streptophyta; class Magnoliopsida; order Ericales; family Sarraceniaceae; genus Heliamphora; species Heliamphora exappendiculata. The sequence continues at coordinate 960 of JAOTRH010472220.1, read as the reverse complement.
GAGTCTATGGAAATACGATCACATTCAGCGATCAAGTTTTTTTAGTATTTTTTTCTTGTTAATTAAACAGTAAATTTTGAAGCGAAGCGTCTGTTCCAGTAGTTAAGGAATCCTTTTACTTGCTCACCAATCCGGGATCCTTTTACTTGCTCACCAATCCGGGTTCTAATCTCGGCTTTCTATTTTTGATAAAAAAAAAAAACGGTAGAACTTGTCAAATATTGATTCTGTTATAAAAACACAATCCTTGATGTACCAAACTAGGACTTTAAAAAATAACATAAATATCTTGAAATTAAAACTTCAAATTTTAAGGCACTGTTTGACCAATTTGGAAAGCTTGGCTTTTTTGGAATATTTTTTTTGCCATTTTGAACTTTTTTCCTCCAATATTGTGATCATTTTTAACTTTTTTGTTTACTCATATATAGTTGAATTTAAAAAGTAATGTTTTTTTATCGGAGTTTAAAAAATTAACTAAAGTAAAAAAATATATATATATACATATTTGTTTGAATTCTTGACCTTTTTCCATATTTTCTAACGGTTTTAAATATTTTGGTCAATTTCCCCCCTTTTTCAATTCCTCTAGTTAAAAGGAATATGAAAAAGAAAAATAATTCAAACCTATTTTTTTTTAAAAATTTACTAAAAAAAACAAACTCCTTTTAAAAAAAAGCTTGGTTTCTAGGCATTCCTTAAGCAGGGCTTAAGATTTAACATTTCTAGTTGTTAAATTATATATATATATATATATATAGCTTTCAGAGAGAGAGAGAGAGAGAGATCCGTCTCTCTCTCAAAGCTACAATTAATTAAGGAGTCAGAAAAATAACTGAAACTAAAATATTACCTTCTCAGCATAACTTCTTGAGAGTACTAAATTGTTTCCAAATTCAGGCTTGAGTTTCAGCTTCTCATATTCAGATTTGTAAAACATAGCAACCTGATACAAGTACG
>JAOTRH010472190.1:0-26719 GCA_034768845.1 Heliamphora exappendiculata | reverse complement strand
TATATATGTGTGTGTGTGTGTGTGTGTGTGTGTGTGTGTGTGTGCGCGCGCCTGAGTTGTGAATTTGAGAACTTGGAATGGGGTTAATGAAATGGAATTAAATGACTAAGTGATGGGTTTGTTCAGAGTAAAAAAAATCAGTTATGTGAAAAGAGTTTATTGATGAAAAACGAGGCTAATTTTTGGTAAAAGTATGTGTTGCATTTTGTATAACCATCTTTGCGTATCATACATATATTTATTGTTAATTTTTTTTCTACGAGCCTCGGCTCTTATTGTTTAATAACATTTTAAGTGATAGCGAGAGGAAGGTAATGGATTGAGAAGTACGGTCTTGGGGACCATGTTGTGTTGATGGGTAAAATTACTAATTCATTTGAGGAATGAGATTGTCATTGTAATTATTGTTTTGAATATTTGGGTTAATGTATTTTTGAATTTGAGTAACTTGTGTTGTCAGGCTTTATAGTCGTGATCTCGTATTCTATATGCATGCGAGGACGTGGGTTCGTATTTCGATTTGGATAACATGTTATAATATTAAAACATTGGTTTTCTAAGTTTTTAAGTTGAAATGAGTTATTTCTTTTTTTTAATGTATGGGTCGTCCCACTTTTTTTTTTAATCTAAAAGCTTGCTCAAGGGATATAGAAAATGGGTTATTTTCCAAAATTTAGGAAAGTATTCAAGTTTTGCAAAGTATTTATCTAGGCCTCCTTAGGTATAAAGCAGCACATTTTTTTGAAAATTGTTTGCAAATAAAACCCTTTCTTTTATCATTACTTTAGCTTCTGTGTGAGTTTTATTGTTTGGAAACAAGGGCGTTACAAGCCTTCTCCACGCTTGAGAGTTGGTGGGTTGTGACACTCTCCCCCACCCAATTTGGCGACATCCTTATCGCATTCCTCTTCAAATCTTCTTATTAAGTCTTGGAATTGCGACAAATCTTCAACTGCTTTCCAACCTGCCTTGCTATCGGGTAGTCCTTTCCACTTCACCAAGTACTCATGCCTTAGTTGTTGGTTCTTCCTATGAATAACTTGTGCTGTGAGGATGCATTCCACTTGCCTCGTTTCCCCGCTTGCTTTCCCCGTTGTTGAGCCTTCGTCAAGCTGCATGCCGGATAGAACATTCACATTCGAGCTTGGCTTGGCATTTGTAGATATTATGTGTAGGCCTCTCTCTAAGATACACATCGTATTCTGTCGAGGGAATATCACCGCATTGTGCCGCCGGAAGAACTCCATTCCTAGGACAACGTCGTAGTCATCAAGCGGCACCACTAAGAAGTCCATTTTACCGTTTCAGGTGCCCATGTGTAGCTCTACCCCACAAGCTACTCCATCTAATGGCCTTGGCTTGGTGTTTACCGTCTTCAGCATTCCTTGCCTTTCTTAATCTTCAATCCAAGCCACTTGGCTTCATCTGTCTTGATGAAATTATGTGACGCACTCGTGTCCACCATGACTTGGGCCGTCTTTCCATTGATGCGAGCATTCACATGCATCAATGACTTATCCTTTGTGCTCGTGGGCTCCAAACTTGCTTTGATAGCGTTGAGTAGCTGGATAGCCCCCATTTGTGCATGCCCTTGCCCAGTACGGAACATCGCACATAAAACACCTTTTGGCCTTGAATCCATCCTTGCCTCATTTTCCCTCTTTGCTGGTAGGGGGTTTCCAGTCCCCTTCCTTTTATGGGGACCTTCATGTCGGTCTTCCTCACCTTCACTCTAATTACCGTGGATGCCTTGGCCTTGTCACCCTTGGTGTATTCAATCAATGACTCTTCCACCGCCATGGCCGTTGCAAGATCCTGCACGCCACGAAGACGCAACTCTTGTTCCGTCCACCATTGTAGATTATCCAAGACGTTGAATAGTAGCTCTTCATTCATCATATTCGGGATTTCCAACATGAGTGTAGAGAATTCTTTAACGTACTCACGAATAGACGTTGTGTGTTTGAGATTTTTCATGTTCTTTCTGGCTTGATAAGCCACATCCTCATGATAGAATTTCTTTTTTAGTTCTCTCTTAAAGTCTTCCCATGAATCTATGGTGCACGTACTTTTTTCAATGTCAGCATGTCTCCTACGCCACCATAGAGTTGCCGTGTCGGTGAGGTAAATGGTAGCAGTCCTTACTTTGGTGCCTTCGTCCGTCAGTACCATCGTCTCAAAGTATCGCTTCATGTACCAAAGAAAGTTGTCAACCTCCTTGGCATCCCGTTTCCCATCGTGAGGACTTCGGCTTCGGTATCTCCACCTTAGTAATCCCTGTCGAGACCATAGCTCCCCCGGCTATAGCCTTTTTGCATACGATCATGTCTGCATGAAGCTCATCCAACCGAGCTTCGAAAGCTGCGAGCATTGCCAACACTTTCTCTTGGAAGGTCTTGTTGCCCTTTTGCACGTATTGTGCCACGGAGTTGACAGTAACCAACATGCCATTCTTAAGGTCCTCGATCTCCCCTTGAGATCCTCCACCTCTTGATGCATGCTCTGTTCCAGCACGTCAAGCCGATCTCATGTGTCGGCCATGACAAGCTCCACCTTTGCGATTCGTGCATCCATAGTTGTGACGGCATTACGAGACTTATCCTTCCTCCCCTTTGTGTTAGCGTCCTTCCTGCGGACTTGCTTGTTCACCACGTCGTCTAGACCCGAAGACATCGTACCTCCTCCTTCCTTAGTCACGTAGCCTTCGTTGCCTACTCTGATACCACGTGTCATGGCCTTGGGTTTTTTCAAGCCAACTATGCGGCACTTAGACACTCACGTTAGACCCTTGTGTGCGCTAAGTTAATCTTCTCGCCTAAGAACACCAAAAGACTAAAAGAGATGGGCGTACTCGACTTAGGAAGAATGAGAAAACTTCACTTAGAGAAAGAAGATTGCAACTTGAGAACTTAATAGATGTCTTGGCCAAATGAGGCCACCTTTTTATATAGGCACTTCTAAGCACAATAAAAGGTTAAAATTAAAATAAGTGTAAATTATCTAACGGTTAAAAAAGTTTCAAAACACTCTTTAAAAGCTTCTTACCTCTATATTTAAATATTCTACACTATTTTAAAATATTTTATACTATTTCATATATTTATAAATATTAGATGCTCTTGGATTTCTGTAGAATGTTTTGAGCCTCCTTAAAATTCTAGGCGGGCTCTTCTATATTCTAGGTTCTTTGGAGATGATCTAGAGTCTTTCATAACTCTCGTTTGTCACATTTTAGACTTCTCAATGCGTCAGAGTTGACGGGTTGTGACATATCTCTCTGGTGTGAAGCAAGAAAAGGACGAAGATGGAGCTGCAACAACTGTTAAGCATGGGTTTCTCAGACCAGTTGGCCGCTGAAGCTCTCGCCGCCACCGGCGGCAAATCCACCCTTAGAGCCACCGAATGGATTCTCACCTACACCCAAAAACCCACTGATTATAATCCCAACTCAAGCCCTAGCCCCCCCAATTCGGCCTCAGCACCCTTTCAGCCCAAGATTGATCGCTTCTTCCATTTTCAATCAAAACCTTCACTCGCACCCTCCGTTTGTCCCTCTCCCACCGCCAACGCCGCCGCCAGAGTGCAGTTCAAGAAGGAAGGTGCATCGAATGGCTGCCGTGAAGAAGAACATGAAATCGAAGAACAAGAACAAGAAGAGTCTGTTCCCCGAAAGCGTCCCAAACAACAGATATCAGTGCCATCATCGCCCCACGAACCGTTGTCGGAGCGAATGCGCCCTCGAACCATCGATGACGTCGTGGGTCAGGACCACCTTCTCGCCGAAAACTCCCTCCTCCACTCCGCCGTGAATTGCAACCGTCTTCCTTCGATTGTTTTCTGGGGTCCACCGGGCACCGGCAAGACCTCCATTGCCAGAGCCATCGTTAATTCTTCTTGTTCTTCTTCTTCTTCCTCCCCCTCATCCTCCTATCGATTTGTTTCTTTGTCGGCTGTAACTTCTGGGGTTAAGGACATTCGAGACGTCGTCGAGGATGCTAGAAAAGTGAAGGCGAAGAGCAACAACAAGAAGAGAACCGTTCTGTTCGTGGACGAGGTTCACAGGTTTAACAAGTCGCAGCAGGACTCGTTCTTGCCTGTAATCGAGGACGGAACTGTGGTTTTCATGGCGGCCACCACGGAAAACCCGTCCTTCCACTTGACAACGCCGTTATTGTCTCGTTGTAAGGTCCTCACGCTTAACCCACTAACCCCCCACCATGTTTCGACTCTCCTCAAGCGAGCTGCCACCGATTCAGAAAGGGGATTGTCCCGGAGCGTTGCGGAAATGACGAGAATTGAGGTGGATGACGAGGCCATTGAGTTCCTTTCCTCGCATTGCGATGGAGATGTGAGGGTGGCATTGAACGCATTGGAAATTTCAGCTACTACGGCAGCTGCACGATCGGCACTCCGGCCGGCCACACCTTCCGGTGAAGGCAAAGGCTGTGTCGGTGCCGACAATGCCGGTGGAGGGCCTGGCACGTCCGTGGCCAGAGTTACCTTGGACGATGCCAAAGAGGCGCTTCAGTCCAAGCACGTTGCTTATGACAAAGCTGGTGAAGAACACTACAATCTCATCAGTGCCCTCCACAAGTCCATGAGGGGAAGCGATGCCGACGCTGCCATTTATTGGCTGGCAAGGATGTTAGAAGGTGGGGAAGAGCCTCTCTATATCGCGCGCCGTCTCATCAGATTTGCAAGCGAAGATGTTGGATTGGCCGACCCATCTGCGCTTGTACAGGCCGTTGCCTGCTACCAAGCTTGCCATTTTATCGGCATGCCCGAGTGCAATGTTAATTTGGCTCAGTGTGTTTCTTTCTTAGCTTTGGCTCCGAAATCGGTCTCTGTTTATCGAGCTATAGAGGCAGCACAGAAGGTAGTGAGGGAATCGGTTGGGCATAATGAGGGAGTGCCTCTTCATCTGAGGAATGCACCAACTAAGCTTATGAAGGAACTTGGTTATGGGAAGGGCTATATCTACCCTCCTGACAATCCTTCATCGTCATCACCGGCCTATTTGCCCCCATCCCTTCAGGGTTATAAGTTCCTCCACTTGCGGAATGGTGGTAATGCTGATGATTCGCAAGGAGCCATTTAGAGACATTTGGGGGACTTTATGAAGATAGAAACTTATATAACTCATATCCTTTTGTTTTATGTGTCTCATATGTTTTGCTTTAGGAAGAAAGCCAGAAGCTGTTTCAACTGTAATCTTGGCCGCTTTTGTATGAACATCACAATGAGGAACAAAAAGGTGGATCAATCTATAGTGAGTTCTCTATCTTATGAAGTAATGAAGTTTCATTTGATACTACTCATACACCCATGTTGCTTCAAGTATTTAAGGTTGTATTACTTTTGAGTTGAGGTTATATGCTTCTATGGAAAGGAGAAATGGAAAGAAGAATGTATATCTGTAAAAATGATCACCAATGAGATATCAGATATCTAACATATATGTTTGTGAATTTGGATTTGGAACCGCCACACAATTTGTGGGGACATTTTCATGGAGAAATGGAAAATTCATGAAAGATGTATGGGAGAAATACTGTACATATGTGAGCTTTTGTGTATAGAGTGGATTGATTTATGTGTGTATGTATATAGAAAACTGTAATAACTTTAGTACTTCTTTGATGCGCATACCCAATGACTCTTATTCTACCATAGGAGCAACCTTAGTCTATATGGTCCTGAAATCCCTGCCATGGCTAACATGTATCCACTGTTCTGAATCCTTCTCATTTATATTAGTTTAAAGTCTCTCCAAAAGCCAAGACGCATTGAATGTTGCATCAATACTTAAATCATAATATACTTAGAGAAGTAACAAAGGTCCAACCAAGTTTTTGTTCCCAGATATACTAGTAAAACATTTCCGCATATGCTTAGAGATGTAACACATGGCTCAACCTAGTTTTTACTCCCAAATGTACATGGCTAGAACATTTTATCCATGGTTCTTTCATAAACTGATTTTCTGAGCATATTAAAGTATATCAGATGCGGAGTAACTTTTCAAGTACTATCACAACTTGTTTCTAGAAACAGAGTTTTGAAATGGCAATGCTTTACAGATTGCATCGAAAAATTCGAGTATTCCAGTATGTGTTACTCACCTTGATTTGAGTTTTGAAATAGTAAAATCAATCTACATGAACAAAGCATACAAGGGTATCATTTAGGACTGAAAACAATATTTGATGCAAGAAAATCATTGCACGTCAAACACGACTAGAGGTTCCGATCAAAGGTTCTCGGGCCAAGGGGACCAGTCGAGCGTCCACTGGTCAACCGCCCAGTCGACCGGTTCTGGTCTTGACCGTCTGCTATTGTAAAACCAGTTATCAGAAAAGGCTCGGGTGATATGAATTTAGCATATGTTAGTTTATACGACCATCAAACAAGGTTCGGGAGTTATTATAGAGGTTTTAACAACTTCAAAAATCAAGTTTTATAACAAATGGAGTTGGATAGCAAAAGGGAAGCTCTTGGGGTCATGAACCAGAACATGTAGTACTTCAGATCTACGCATGGGAGGCTCAGGAATGCATGATAGAGAGTTCAATATGTTCTAAACATTAGGTTTCACATAAACCAAGTCCAGATCTAGAAAGGGAGGCCTTCGGGTTACATGATTTCCCACACAATGAGAAGGCATGAACCAGATTATGCATAGGCCTAGGAAATGGTGGTAATAGTCTCTTTGAAAGGCCGCAAAATGGTTTTCAACGAGACAAATAAACAAGAACAAGAAGATAGTATGGAAATGGAGGTGGCTTCGACCTTCAGAGTTTCGGCCATAGGGAGGCGGTACCATGCTTTGGGACCCATCTCTTCACCTTCCAGGGTTGCTAAACCACACTCAAGTTCTTCGCTCCAGGTCACAAAGCTTACTCTATCTCCCTCACTCACTAGTTTGAAAACACTGCTCACTCTCTTGGCTATCCCTCTTTCCCTCAACTCCCTCACTACTCTCACTCTCTGCAACTCCTGAATGTTCAAGTGGGAATTGAAAGAATGGTTAGTGCCTGTTTTTATAGCAGTGGAGGATGGCTTGTTGCAGAGGCTAACGGTCATGACTAGACAATACAACGGCTGAGACCTGAACCAACCAAAGTGCATGCAGACCCTGCTGACCGGCTGGTCAACTGCTCAGTCGGCCAGTTGGGTGTGGCTGGGGATGTTCTGGCAGCTAGGCTTCTGCTATGTCTAGCGTTTGATGCAATAACTAGTGCATACATTATACTATGTTCAAATACCATTGTGCCCTATCTTGAATTTAATGAACATCAAGTTATTCCAAGCAACAATTTTATGGATGTAATATACATACACCAGTGACACTGTATTGCACACAACAACGTCAGCGTAAATTTTCCAGACTTCAAATTGATAGCATGCAGTACCCAAGAAAAAAATATGATAGCATGAGTAGGGTTAGGACATTACAAAAATATTTGTGCATGGTGGTGAAGAGGGAGAAACAGAATTATTATATGAAAGGTATTCATGCCAATACACATTATTAAGGGTAAAATGGGAGTTATAAATTTTTGTATGCTGATCTCAACAAGTTGCATCCTTGTCAGTGATGGCACAATAACAGAGGGAGGAAACTAATACCGACAGTTGCACCAGAAGAGATGTCATTACCATTTCTGAAACTTGAATAGAAGTGTCAGTTATTATCCTTAACCTCAGGAGTAATTATTATTAATCTCAGGAGATGTATGTGTAATTTTAGCTTTCCTTTTTCTTTTTTCTTTTTTTTCCTTTTTTTGGGGGGGGCTGGGAGGAGACTGAATTCTTTTTGGCTGCTGTCGTCATTCTTTTTGCCAATGCTTCTAAATCGGAAGCTTTTAAGATTATGAAGATTCTACATATTTATGCAGCTGCTACCTATCAGAAGAATAAGGGGGCAAAAGCCGCAAAAAAAAAAAAAAAAAACAGCTACATTAAAAAAAGTCTGGGTTAGGGTATTAGTGGAGAGTTGTTTCTACTTTCTAGTCCTTAATGACTGTTCCAGAAGGTCACTGCATACTTGGTTAGCCCTTCATGCCTCTATCATGTCACATTCAAATTACCAGCATCACCTGGTGAAGATATAAAAGGTGTGATTAGTAAATATAGGTTTGGTCATCATGAAGAGGAAAGGAATCCACTTGCTGAGCTCAGATAAGCTTGCAAGTCAAAAAAACTAGAAGGGGAGAGGATTTTGAGAGATTGAATCATTAATTCTACTTTTCTAGGTAAGCAAATATGGAAGCTTACCCGCGTCTTATCCTCTTTTGGTAGAATTTTGTGAAGTCAAAATTCGTTAGGTCTAATCCCTCCCATAGTTGGTGAGAATGAGATATATGTGAAACCATTTGCTGGAGCATGGTAATGGTTGTTCTGTTCAATTGTAGTGTGATTATCAAATTGCTATTTATTTTTGATAAATACATGTGAAGTTTTATTAATGGATCCCAGTGGGGACATTACCCATTTACAACAACAATGTAACTATCCAAAATCCTTCAATAACTAACTCCTCTACATTAATAAAACAAAGTGCCCAATCCCGACCGGCAATTATTTAATAACTCTCCTACCATAATAAAGTGTGTACAAAATGGACTGTTTGATTTATCTGCCGATACTACTATATCTAGCAGTATCTCTGTGCTCGAAGCATGTAACGAAATTTTGGGTCTCAGCTGCTGATTTTGTTTTTTTGTTTTTTGTTTTTTTTTAACTTCTCTCCAGTTGTTTGTCAACACCTTAAAGTTCATTTGATAACTCGGACTGAATTGGATTAGATTAGTAGTGAGGTGGGATTAATAATGAGGTGAGATTAATTTTTTTGTGTTAGAATTGAGTATGATTAAATAACGGACTAGATAATGATTTATCATTGTATTAAGTTAACTTATTTTAAAATTAACTTAAATAAATTAATAAGTTAAATTTTATGTTATTTATTTTAATATTTTAATATTTCTTATTATTTTTAAAAAATTTTAAATTCACTCCTTAATTTAATTTTTTTTAATTCCACACATCTCCCTCTCACTAGTTATCTATCATATGGCGGACTAATAATTTGTCCAGATAACTAGTCTGGAGACTTAACAAACATCGGATTGGATTATACTTCGGATTAATAATTCGGATGGACTATTAATCTCCCGAAACAAACGAGACTTTATTCAAGGAAACTGGGAATGATTATTTGCATTTCTGTTGGGGAATATAAAAACGCACACACATAGATCCCAAATTGTATGATAAAGAAAACTAAGAAGAGCACACATACTCAAATAATCCATAAATCTGTTCAAATTAAGCAAAATTAAAGCGTGAACTGAAATCATTTTTAACAGTTGAGCAGCTTGTGTCTGACATATATCAACCTGTTGATGGGAGGTCTGTTTGAGAGAACTTCATTTTATTTATTTATTGTGAACCATGTTGTTGGGGGAACTTCGATGCTATTGTTTGTAGAAATGTGTAGGTCATGCTATATTCAAGCAAGGGCGGAAAGATATATATGAAGAGAGTTGTGTCAACCTGTTTATGGCACATTGTTTGGAGATTCTTTTCTCAGGCTCATGATTTTATAGTGAAATATTATTTGTGTGTGGCTCTTCTTTTTCTTTTTTTTGTTAAACTTTTATGTTGAAATAGTGTGAGTTGTTTTACTTTTCATTCATTGTTATTGCTTTTTGTTTAGTTGAGACAATATCAACAATTTCTAAAAAGAAAATCAAATACAGTGCAATATTCATCTCCTAGTATTCCTGAGCAAAGTCGTGTTAATTTGAGCTAGCTTCCTTCAGATTCGGTACTTCAACTCATTTCTGTTTCTTTTTACTTACTATTCTGTTTCGGTTTCTCTCTAAACCCATACTGTGCGATCCATTTCATGCTTATATTCTGCCAATTACCAACTAATTCCGCATTCATTGCTTCAGAACTTTTTCTGCACATTTGTGAATATCCAGAATAGGTTGTCAATTCTTCTTTTGGATGGTCCAGCTCCAGCTCCAGCTCCAGCTCCAGCTGCATACAAAAGGCCTACTACCATTTCGCGGTTGGGTTATCTATGCGTTTTCATCTGTTCGTGGCAAGTCCTGTTTTGATTTACAAGACTAGCGGCAGGCCAGCAGCAAACAGTTCTAGGACAACAAAACAGTAGCTCTATTGCCCTATAATTGTTCATCAGCTCCAAGAAGTAGCAGCAAAAAAATATTTCAAAAAGATTATTCAAATGCAAGATTCAAATATAGCTTAAAGGAAAAGTTTTAAAGCTAATTAATATTAAATTGAAATTTATTAAAAATATCAATTGCAAAATTTAATTATATCTCTGTAAGTTAGTTATCTCATTATTAATAATGATACTAAAACCTAATTTAGACTAATTAATTTAAATATTATGTTAGATATGTATTTATATTATATTAAATTATTTATTATTGAATAATATTTTCTAAAATATATGTATAATATTTTATAATAATAAATCTAAAGGGTTACTTGATATTTTACTGGAATCGATACGTACCATACTAATAAAAAAATTAATATACAATTCAGTATAGTATTCAAACTATTATTATTATAATCAATATTTGTCACATATTTGATACTATATTATTATCACCGGTTGTCATCGGCAGTCTTCTTTCATATCAACATTTTCACTTCCCTCATCTCTCATTCTATTAGGAAAATATTTTATACACAGACAATTAATTACAGAAATTACATAAAATTAATCCTAACCATTTATTCATATTGAACATGATAAGTGTTGTAAATTTCAGTGCTAAAAATAGTGGCTAGCTCAAGTAGGAAAGAGCCCCATTGATCCATTTATCACCCAAGGGTCAAACCTTGGGGCTCCCACCCCCTTTAATTGGCAAAAAAGAAAAAAAACATTAGTGCAAATGAATTGTCAAAATTCAATTTATGTGATTGGTCTGTGGTTGATTATCTATGTAACCACAGACCAAGTTAGTTATATTTCATTAATATAACCAAGTTTTTTTTACTAAAGAGGAACTATCCTCTCATAGAGCTTGCTGAGGCTTAATTTTTTAGATGCATTACACTAATCTCTTTTGAGGTTTTTGACAAATATAAGAATTTTTCTTCAGGTTTTTGAAGTGACGTTGATTTTTCATGTTAGACTTGTCGAGCGAACATCGTTAACAAAAAATAATCTTTTACTATTTTACCAATTAAATTGATTTTTAATTAATTAATTAAATTAAAAAAGACTACTCAAATTAACCAAACCCATTTGATTAGAACTGTAGGTTGAGAATGAGTTATACGGGAATGGGGTTTTTAACCTATCTATTGGGAGTGTTTGGTGAAAGCTTTTACTAATAGCTATCAGTATTTTGTTGCAAATTTTAGTTATAAATTATAATTTTTTTTAAATATTTATTTTTATTAAAATTTTTAATTATTTTTTTAATTTTAATTATAAATTATAATTTTTATTAAATATTTATAACTTTTACTATAAAGGAAAAGGAGAACATTGATTGTTGTCAGAGAAAAAAAAAAGAGATAGAGACGATGAAAGGAGCCAATTGGCGGTGGCGTTATTCGAGTACAAATGTTTTTTCTTGCAATGGTGTTAGTTTGCGACTTGGGGATGTGGAGCTGGAGAGAGACGTGGTGGCTTGCAATGGCATCACGTTAGCTTGCAGTGGCGGCAGTGATTAGTATTTTTTTCGATAAAATGGCCTAAAGAGGGAAGAGAGAAAAAAAATGGGGGTGGCTGAGCAATCAGAGGAGTTTGTTTTGCAAAATAGGGCTCTTTTACCATAATAATAAGTTAAGTTTTTAACTTAATTAACAAAATAAAAAATTTTTAAACTTTATTCTCATTCGATGTAAAAGTGTATTTAGCAAATACGTTTTTTTTACAAATGTGTTTAACAAATGCTTTAGTTTTGAAAAAAAATAAACTTTTAAACTTAAAACGTATTTACTAAACGCATTTTATGCCGTAATACATAAAATGTGTTTGATAAAAACGCTTTATTATTTTTGTAAATAAAATAATTTTGCTAATAACGCTTTAAACTTTTATACATAAAACGTAGTTTTTAAAAACCCTTTTAGTTTTTTACACATAAAACATGTTTATTAATCACATTTTTAAGTTACACAGAAAACGTATTTAGTAAATATATTTTTATTAAAGAAATCGAGTTTACCAAACATGTATTTAACGTTCAATTTTTTTTCCACATATTTTTTAAAACCCATCTCCTTCCATAAGCGAGTTCTTCTCGTTGAACTCTTCTTCTCTCTTTTATACGTATTTTAAAACTCTTCTTCTCCCTCTTGATCTCTCCTCGTCTCTGTATGCTTCTTTATATCTCGTCTCGACTTAAGGCATGTTTTTCTCCATCAATTTCTTTAATTATTGTTCATCTGGTTGTGATTTTGGTGAGTAGATGATTTTTCTTTCTATTGTTCAATTTATTTTTTATTTTTTAAATTTTTTGTGATTTTTGCTGTTCTATCTGGTTTCTTGAAAAACTAGGGACAATATACGTGTGCAATTTTAAAGAACTCAGAATATTGCTTTGCATGTATTATACACTGTTATATAGCATGTATTATATGCTGTTATAGCACTCAAAACATGTATTGTACCCTGTCTAAGCGTACACCACCTTCGGCCAATGAAACAATTGATTTCTTAAAATCTTTGTACATGTATTTTTGTCGTGGTTTTGTGGTTTACCCTCTACGCCACCTTGTGAGAGCTTTTTTGTATCATTTACTTATCAGGGGAAAAAAAAGCCCAGTATGTTTGATTATTCGAAACTTTTTCGAGAATTGGGATTTAAATGAACTTAGGGCAAGGAACAAGTGATATTTTATGAACAACTCTATATAGTAAGGTAAAGAAAAGCAAAACTTTTTCTTCAATGCCTATAGAATGAAGTGCTCAAATCAAGAGGAAAGCGTCACTAATCCAGAGAACTTAGGAGCTGATAAATTATATGTTTGAAATTGAAGTTGACATACTCAAAAAAAAAAAACTCCAAAATGAGTTGTTAGCTTCTCATTTCTAAAAATACTCAAGATGTGACTTATCAAGTAGTTTTGAATCATAAACTTGATGATTGGCTCTCAACTTTGTAATTAAATTGAATGGAGACAGATTTACTGATGAGATTGATAACAAAGCTCTCTTTATTTGCAGCTCTAGAGGGGTACACATAATTAGGTGTTACTTAATCTCGTTACATTTCTTCTAAAATGCTATTATTTTCCAGAGTTTGAATGAAACAGCAATTGAAATGGTCACCAAAACTGCTCCCTCATCAAACATGTGGGTCAAACTAAAAGTGTTCGTGTGATGATATGATAGAAGAAGTTCAGTGAAATAAACTTGAATGTTTTGAGAGTATTATGGTAGCTAAATGAATTTAGGATGAAGCAAAGATTAGTTGAAGCAAAGATTAGATTAATCTTTTAATGTGTTTTGAGAGTATTTATGGTAGCTAAATGAATTTAGGATGAAGCAAAGATTAATCAAAAAAAATATCAAATTAATTTTTAAAGTGTTTATCTATGTCAATCGTTAGGAATCTATTGATTTCAACATCATATGCTTCGAGAAAATGTTTATAAGAAACTTTTAAAACACATCAGGATACATGGATGAGAAAAGAGTTTATGATATCTGTACTTAAAAATGTGTGGGGGTTTTATACAATATGTGGTATGATGATAAAAGCTCATAGGCTAGCAAATATGACTAATAGGTGGGGGAAAAGAAAGTTTTGTTCCCTCCCATGAAGGCTAAAAGAAAAAATTGTCTATACTGCCGAACTTGACAACAAACTCAAATAATTACAATACCTTATCTGACATGTGCTCTTTCTTATTTCACATAATCATTTCGATATTTTTAGAGCTTTTTTAATCTTCACTGTTTCATCTAACTTGTGGATTCAAGATGCTCAAGTAAAAACATTTACTGAAGTTTGGCACAACAGCCCTTCGCACCAAAATCAATTTGCAAAGTCACATGTTGAAGATACATGATTTAAGGGTTAAATGTTCTGCAATTAAATGCCTTCAAAAGCTAGTCAACATTAAACCACTAACCACAAAGCCTATGACATTGTTTCCACATATTACATTTATATACCAACAAACATACTGACCGTAAGTGTCCTAAATCTTGTCAAATAGAGACAACACAATTATATTTTCGCATAAAGGGCTATTCTTTCTAAGGAACAACAAGAAAATCAAAAAATACAAATATCAAAAAGTTCAACAAAAGGCAGACATGTAGAAAATGCAAATAATTTATTTTAAACAGAATTACAAATCGTAGAAACATTCTTCATTTCTCGTCAGAGAAGTAAGAGTCAAATAGATATTGCTAATTGATAAGAACATTTTAACGCTCTTTCTCTGTCAATAATCTGTTGCTTGCAAACGCCATTTCCGTTGTTAGTTAAAGCATGAAGTATCGACATCTTTGCATCAATATTCTGTTGTTTTCTCTTTGTATCTTTCGAACTGCTATTTCATAGTCATCCTTGTTACGTTTTGGCATTGTCAATGAATGCCGATGAGGGACCAATCCTCCTATATTACGCAGATCATTAACCAAACCCTCTTGCTCTTCAACCTTGAACTTCCACTCTTGTCGCAGGCTGACGTAATAATCTTTAGGACTAGAGTATTTTTCTGTCCAATAGTAATCGTGGAACATAGGTAGTAATCATTTCTCATTACGATTGCGGCTACTCCCACTGACATCGCGTCTATAGGCCATTGTGAGAGAACGAGATTGAAAACAAAAATATTACCAGTGGCGACTACATAGATGCACACTAATGATTAGCCATGTATATATACTTACAATTTTCAATTTCTCTATAGGAAGTTCATTATGGTGTTTGCACATCGGCAAACTTTGTCGTACTGTCGGTGATAAGACAAATCAATGACTTGGTCGGCATGGCTTTCTAAGTAATGGTACTGATTGACTGTAAAATTATAGCCGCTGATCGCGATTTGACATCAGCTGAGTTTCAGCCATGTGACCCTGTATACTTATGAAGACTTACATCTAGGCCAACTGTTCTGGCTATTAAAATAAAGGAATCTAAATAACACCCCGATATAGTAATTTCCTATAAATTAACCTAGGGGGGCCCAACTCTCGACTATATAGACAAAGTTAACAAGCACAACTGTCACTACTTAGAATTACCGATATTGGACCAGATTGTAAAGTATGTGATTTTTCTCCAACACTTGTGATAAGAAGACGAGGCCACTTCAATAACTTGAAAGGTTAATATGCTAAAAGATGACAGTATATCTTAGTGAAAAGCTGAACTTCCTCTCCAAGAATTACAACCAGTAACCCTAAACCAACAATTACAACTAGTTACTCATTTTAGCGCGGGTGTAACCATCATGCTCTATGTGATGCACGCAAACATAAAATGTTGGAACAATGGAAAAATCCAATATGAAGATGTTTTCATTCCATATGATAGCAACATTGTATTGTGCGTGTAATTACGAAGATGGTTGATGATTTTCATGATTTTCTATGTAGGACTCGCCATGGATGCTGAGATCCCTGTTGAAGTGCCTGTCCAGAGGACTTGCCTATTGGAGTTGCCACATCGAGCAGATTTGTTGGGGGAGTAGGAGGTCTGTACTTACATATTGTACTTACTCTTATTGATACAAACTTCCATTGTGTTAGCTAGGAAATTTTAGTCAATCTCATACGGAAATCTCTTCATGTAAGACACATCCTCCTTGACATGCCGCCGTGGGGATAGTGGGTTCTGGAACCTGCCCATTGATCCATGTGTTCTTCAGTAGCTATTTCATGCAGGCTTCTACGGGGTGTCCCATATTGGCTTCATTCGATTAGACCACAGCTTGATCACTGCTCTAGTCGAGTGGTGGAAGCAGGAAATCCACACATTCCACATGCAGGTGGCAGAGTGTACCATCACGTTGCAGGATGTCTCAGTCGTACTTGGCTTGCACGTTGATGGTGCACCTGTCATCGACCATGATCGGACGCGCTGCTCTGTCGAGTGGCAGCAGATGTGCTTCGAGTTATTCGGTGTCGCTCCAGCGGATGAGGACTTCGCCTCCACCGGCCGAGTTAGAGTCTCATGGTTTCAGGAGCACTTCACCAGCGCCATTCTTGAGGATGCCACAGCGGATGTTGTGGCGTCGAAATTTTGAAGTTTTTTGAAAATGATAAAAAAATAAGGGAATTCAAAAGATATTTAGAAAATATTTTAATACCTTGACAGCCAAATTTTGAAAATTCTTTTTATTAAAAATAGAGTTGCCACTTGATTTTTGAAAAAAATTAAGAAAAATAAAAATGACTACTGATCTTTAAAACGTTTAACCAGAAAAAAAGAGTTCGAGGGTTAAAGTACGAATCGAAAAAGGTATTAGGCACTCTGTTCGTCCAACCGTAAGGATGACCTCTACTAATTATCATTTGTTTTTTAATAAAATTTCTCAAATGCATGTAAATAAAAAAAATAGAGACAAAGAGAGAATATCCAAAATTAAATATAAAAAATACATAACATACGTATATAGAACGCCAAAACAAAACAAATAAAGAAATAAAATCTTAAGTCCTACGGCATGCAATTCTAACTAAAAGATACATGGAGCAGTCCCACATGCAATTTCACCAAAATAAATTAAACTATCATGATTTGAATAAAAGAACAAAAGTATGCTATAAATTGCTAAAATTATCTAAACATGAATTACTACAAAATAAGCTAATTTATTCTAAGCATAGTTTCAAAGAAAATAACTATGACATGTGTGTTATCAAAATAAACTAAATTAGTATTAACATGATGAACTTTTAATAGAAGAAATACTAAATATGGAATAAGAAATGTATAAAAGAGAAAATCATACATTAAAAGGAAACTTACTAACAAAGAAATTAAAAATGAGAGTTTCATGACAAAGAGAATTTAAAGATGTAAATAAAATAAAGAAAGAGTTTACAAAAAAAAATTTATGCTAAAATGAAGAAGTTAGAAAATACTTATTAAACTAATAAAAAGAAAACCTAACTATTTATATTTTATATTCTTAAACAAAACAAAATAAAAGAAAAATAAAAAAAAATAAAGCTATTAAAAGAAATTACATTAAACTAATGTAAAAAAAAAGTATAAAAAATGAATAAAATGTAATGCTATTAAAGAAACTAATCGTAAAAAAATAAAAAAAATTAAATATAACTATTTAATTATCAAATATGAATAAAAATTCTAATGGTAGCATAATCAAGCTATTCATCATTAAAAATACATATTTGAAAATAAAAATTCTAATAGTAAATTATATTAACCTCCCTTGTGATTAATAAATTACACTTTATAAATAAATTTATTTTTTGTTAATATATAAAATAAACGTTATTTTAAAAAAAATAGTTTCTATATTAATAAAAAAAATAAATGATTTTTTATTTATTATAAGAGAACTTTTTGATTTTCTATTAATATAACAAATAAACATTATCTAGAAAAAAATTATTATTTTCTATTAATATCGAAACTAACTATTTTCTTATTTATTATATAGATCCTTTTAAAAAAGAATTTATTTTTCATTAATATAGAAAATAAATTTTATCTTAAAAAGAATTTGATTTAAAAAAGATTTTATATTGTATTAATATAAAAAAAATAAGCATGAAACTTTGAAAAAAAAATTATTTTCTATTAATATAGAAAATAAATATTTTCTTTGAAAACGATTTTGATTTTTATTAATATAGAAAATAAGTAAGAAACTTTGAAAACGCATTTCATTTTTGTATTAGTATAGAAAAAGATTTTTATAAATGCAGATTTTAAACAAGTGACAAAGCAACATGACTTGGATGATAAAAAGTTCTATTCATTCAAAATGATAGTATATATGCAATGAGGACTTGAATAGTTGAAAGAATATATATAACTGGATAGAAAGACCAATTTATAATAATAAATAGACAGAACGAAAGAAAATAATTAGATATAATGTGACCAGTTTATAATAAATAATAACATATAAACAAAAACAAAATAATTGGATATAATGTGACCAATTTATATTAGTAAAAAAATATGAATAAAAATAACTAGATGTGAAGTAACTAGTTTATATTAGTATATAAATAAAACTTTTAAAACAAGTTAAAATGTTTGGGTATTATTTTCATTGAAAAGTGAAAGAAATACCTGCACAAGTGCTGGAGGTGAACAAATAAATAGATAGTGTGTGTGTGTGTGTGTGTGTGTGTGTGTATTGATTTTAAAAAATCATTCAAATATTACTTTTTGAATGAAAGTAAGGTTCACATAGGTTACTGGATCTTTCTAGGGCAAAAAAGTAATTTGAACATTTAAACTTAAATGCGGGTGTAGATGTTTTGAAATTTCTAACTGTCTTATTGAGAAATTTGAGTTTTGAGATGTTACTTTTCTTTTTTGAATTTTCAAAAGGCTAACTGTGAGTGGATCAAACCTGATATCATGACTTTCTACCATTGGATACGGTGATCCAAACGCAGGAATATTTAATTTTTGTGTGCACGTCACATCTTCAACAATCTTGATCGAACTTTTTGAAGAGATATTTGAGAAGTTTGAAAGAATAATCCATTTGAGTTTGAGTTCGTGGTCCTGAGGGCATGCTATTAGGCTAACTTGTGGTTCACAAGCCATGGTAAGTAGCCTTTTTTTATTTTTCTTCGTGTTTAATTATTTTATGTGCTCTAGTGTGTTAGGGTAAATACCTTTGCTGATATACCGTCTTTACAAAACTTTTTCCAAGCCTAAGAATTAAACAATGCTCCACAGTTGCTACTTGAGAGAATGATCCAACTTTTACCCTTTTATGACTACAAAAAATTTGGCTTTGTATAATGATATAATTTTTCAAGAATTCAATAACTCTCATTTTTAAAAAATTGAGTGCCATTATTTACGTTATAATTTAAATTTCATGTCGAGGATATTATTTTATGTTCAAATGCCTTGTCAATTTTTACAAGGCTGGATGAAAGATATTTCTATATTTGAAATACCTATTTAGAATACATTAAAGAATAACAAGTAGCACTCCAAGAAAATGTGTGACGATTAATGGAAGTTGCTTGAAGGACACGACATCATAGGAGTGAATTTTGTTTAAAGTAGTTATAAGTAGTTATAGGCGATTATAATTTGTTATTTATGAAATTCTATAAATAGGAGTATTATTATCATTGTAAATAGATAATTTTACTCCATCAATGAATTTTATCTTTACTTAGGAGTAGTTTTATTTAAATCGTAGGAGTATCGTAATGTAAAATTTTTTTAAAAGATCTTCAAGAGTGTTGAACATTTGCTAAGTAACCATAGGTAAGTGGCATCATTTTTTTTTCTGTGTTTTTGTTCTTATTTAATAAAGATTAATAAAATTTTTTTTATTAGTTTTCAATCTTAATTTTTTTATCATAATTTATTAATTTGTTCGGCTATTTTTATATCCAACGAAATCCTAAAATATGACATATACCGCAATACAATCTGTTGAGAACCACACTTTCTTGGCTTGTTCAGCCATTTTACATATTAATTGGCGCTTGAACACTACAGAGCCAGTACCTTTTTAGTCTAAAGTTTCTTATATCGTTTTGATATTGTTTTAGATAGAGAGGTTGCCAAAAAGTCTCCTACATGCATGAAAATAGTCTTGAAACTATTGTACTCTTTAATCTTTGCCTCGTATAATGAAAACTCTAGCATTTGTGAGTGTAAGCATTTTTGCTGAACTATATATATCTTGTATTTCTTGCTTGTGATTGATTCTCGTACTTATTATTCGTCTTATACACGATCATTTATCTCAAAATCTATCGGTATTCATTCATAACCCCAACAAAGTCAACCACCTCACAAGCTATGTAGTAATGTTGCATGGAATCAACCATCACTATCTTATAAAAAATTAAAAATAGAGGTGTAAAATTAGTTGGTATAATACAAGTCTAATTTTCATGATTTAATATTTTGCATGCATTACTAATATATTTGTAACTTTTGGAATTGTGACTTTTTTATGTATTATATATTTATATAAAATTGTTAAACTAAATGCGTATGAGAGCTAAGGTTTTGTTTGGTTTCATTTTAAAGTTGGGTTTAATGTTTTTTTTTACATAAAGTTTAAAATTTTATTTATTTATTCCTTTGGCAATCTTAATTTTTTACCTTTTTACTTATTGCTTTTCAACATTTTGTCTATTTTCTTATTAACCTAAAATAATTTCATATATTTTTAAAAATATTATAATTTTTATTATACATTCAATTTTTATAAAAATTATATTTTTAAAAAACTTACTTGTCGATATCTCTCAAGAAAGATTTATATTGACTATAAAATTTTGTAAAAATTTATAACAATTTTTTTTTTGACTTTATTTTTTGACTTTTTTACTTTATTGCCTTTTAGCCTAAAATTACTTTACACCAAATAAGTTTTTAGCCCTACAATTTATCAACAATTTCAAGTGTGATATTTAAATATTATTGTAGTAGTGGAACAAAGCCAAGTAATCAAAGGAAGACAAATTGATAGTTAACCCTAAAATTAATTGTTAAAATTTAGATTTTAATTTCTTATTTTTGATAATTTTTGGACCAAAATAAATATAGGACCCATACGTCTTTTGAGTGGGTCTAGAGTGCTACGCGTTCTCCTCAACAAGGAAATAAATTACGTATATTTATTTGTTAAAATTCGATAAAAAATTGTAGATGGGTCGTCGCTTATCAATATTTTTTTATTTTTTATTTATTACATAAATAATTATGGGCCAAGCCATTCGGGCGGATATCTTGAGTAAGTCAATATTAAGAGTAAGGATGAAAGAAAGTTAATGCGAAATTTCTCAAGATGAGTATGACACCCAAGCTACTCAGGTAGTAGAGCTACTCGGGTACAGTAGACCTACTCAGGTATAGAAAAGCTACTCGGGTGCAGTAGAGCTACTCGGGTACAGTAGACCTACAGTAGACCTACTCAGGTATAGAAAAACTACTCGGGTGCAGTAGAGCTACTCGGGTACAGTAGACCTACTCAGGTATAGAAAAGCTACTCGGGTGCAGTAGAGCTACTCGGGTGGTAGAGCTACTCGGGTACAGTAGAGTTACTCGGGTAGTAGAGCTACTCGGGTACAATAGAGTCACTCGTACAGTAGTGCGACTCGGGTACAGTAGAATTACTCGTACAGTAGAGCTACTCGGATACAGTAGAGCTGCTTGGGTATAGTAGAGCCACATGGGTACAATAGAGCTACTCGTACAGTAGACCTACTCAGGTACAATTGAGCCACTCATGCACGATTGATCCACTCTGGTACATTTCACCCGCTCTAGTACAGTCGGCCCGCTTGATAGTCGAGCCACTTGGCTCCCCTTGCTGGGTGAGTGGTTCAACCTACATACAGAACTCCATTTTGGAGACAATAATTATCTCTTCTTAGCTATATGATTTAAACAATACATCTGCTCAAGTCATTCATGACCCAAGCTATTCACCCCTCTAGTAGCTCGGGTATAAGACTTTTTCTCATAACACGAGTCACTCATGACCCGAGCTACTCACCCCTCAAGTAGCTCGAGTGCAGTATTTATACTCATAACTTGAGTTACTCAGGACCTGAGCTACTCGCCCCTCTAGTAGCTCGGGTGCAATACTTCTGCTCAGAACTCAAGTCACTCATGACCCGGGCTACTCGCCCATCTAGTAGCTCAATTGCAATACTCATAACTCGAGTCACTCATGACCCGAGCCGCTCGGGTATTCTTCTACTTAACCAGTATCAACTACTCTAGCCCAAGTACTCAAGTGATGACATAAATTACTCATTCCGCTGGTGACTCGAATTACTGGGGATCCGAGCTACTGGGACGCCCTATAAACTCGGCCAACTAATATTGTTGTTCATCATGCAGAGAAAGAAGACATTTCATAGCACAGACTGTGAAGCGTAACCCTGACTAGGAATGAAGACCTTCTATAGCACAGACTATGAAGCGTAGCCCTGACTACGATTGAAAATATTCCATAGCATAGATTATGAAGCGTAACCCTGACTACGACAGTAGCTCTAACTACTTATTATGGCACAGACCATGAAGACAGTGCGTACTGTATTTTTACCATGGCACACACCATGAAGACAACACAGACTGTATAATTTCTACGACACGGGTCGTGAATGTTGGAACGCGGAAGAAAAATTTAGAACCGACGCCGTGATCGTAAAAAACAGCGCGTGCGTTTTTCATGAAAAACGATAACATTAAATAGATATATTATTATTAAATATACCTTCAAGAAATTTGTTCGAGTTTCTTTGATGCAGAACAACGATTCGAGATGACCCAATGATCTTCTCGCGTATATCCCGACGCACATGACGATCCCGACGAGTGGGCACCGATCCAGATCTTCGTGTATCCTTACCTTGGTTTCTTTCTTAAACTCTTTCTCACCAAAAAGAAAAAATAATTTACTAAAAGGGAGAGGGGGGCGGCGGCTTTGGGAAAATTAGGTTAGGGTTTTTTCTTTTAGAGCATCTTTATATGTATATAAAGAATATATCTCTTAAGATATATTTGGCATCCATATATCTCTTAAGATATATATTTGGTATATATATATCAATAAACAAAATTCTACCACCTAATTAGGGCCAGCTACCTAGGGAGAAAACCCTAGGTGTGCCAAAAGACTAAAGCGCCTCTCATTATTTAATTTAATCTCCGAATATTTTCGGTGGCAAAATTGACATTCAAATTAAATTAAATAATTACCGAAATCGACAAGTAAATATCCGTGCGTATAATGGGCTATGTGAGTGATCACGAGGAAGTATAGGACTCAGGCGAACCATACGAGAAAATTGCATATCCCTAACTCTTTTCCCGATTTAGATCCTTTCTCGCACGAACCAGAATTTATTCCACTAAAAGTCCTGATTGAACTCCCGGCCCTAACTCAAATTATGTCTTGAGTTTCCAATTATCAAATGCACTGAATTCTCTCCACGTTTAAGATATGGATTCTCAATAATTAAATTAGGTTACTGACTATCCGATTTAATTATCCTCTTCTCCTCGCAATCGCACCGCTTAACCTTTTGATATGCCGAATCCAAAAATCCACTGTACAGATTTAGCTAGGGTTGGGTTATGTGGCTTCCTTATGTGGAATGTCGTGGGCATATGTGTTTATATATATATAGAACTATGCTTAGCTTTATTCATACCTGTTGTTGGATGGATAGGTGATTTATGAAATCATGATGTATCTAAACCCTAATTCATATATGCATATATTGCATGGGTCGCACTTGGTGCGCGGTTTATGTATGTTGCATGGGTTGCATGTATGATTATGTGGGTGAGTTGCATGGGATTTGATGTCGGTTAGTGCAATGTAAATCGCGTGTGCTGCAAGTGACGTAATTTATGCATTTAATCCCTGATTAGGTTATGCATAGACATATGAACTATTAGATGGGGTAGTGGTCCTTCGGTGAAAGCCCGAGAAGACATGTTATGCATTTAATTCCTAATTAGGTTATGCATAGACGTATGAATTGTTAGATGGGATTGGGATCCTTCGATGAAAGCCCAAGAAGCACTATATTAAATGGGGCAGTGGTCCTTCGGTGAAAGCCCGAGAAGACACATGTGGTAGATGAGGCGGTGGTCCTTCGGTGAAAGCCCGAGAAGACACATGTGTGGTATAGGTTCGCTACGATCTTTCGGGTTGATCCTGTAAACGTGGTTTGGAAGCTCTCTCCATCGGTTGTGGAAATCTGTAAATGAGCCGGTTGCCCCGTGAGTGACTCGTATTGTGACTCCATATAGAACTTGTCATTACCAAGAAGACCTTATGTGGTGGCTAGGGTAATGGAAAAGGGTCTATAGTTGTTACTTTTATCTGTGCTTCTACTACTTTTCCTTAACTATGGCATGATATCTGCTAGGATAATATGCATAGTTTCAAGGATGAAAAATATGTGATTTTCAGGATGAAAAATCAGTGATTTTTGAGAAAAACTCTTTTTGGCTTGTGGTCTAGTTAGCTCCCACCATTGATTGCATGATTTATTTCCAGTTGTATAGAACTGTGGTTGGGCTTAAAAGTCGATTTGTATGTATATATTGTGTTGAATATGTATATCTGTTGTTGCTAGCGGCTTGTGCGAGTCGTGTTTCCAACTATTTTGGTGGCTCTAGTGAGTCGTGATATAAAATCGTTTTCGAACTGTTTTATGGTTTGAAAGAGAGTCAAACACTACACCTCGTTTTCCTAGTATGATTTGCTTATATTGCATGCTTGTCTAGTTTTTGCTGAGCTTTAGCTCACGGTGTGGGATTTGATTTTTTTCAGGTATCGGTCACGCAGGTTGATCTGGAGGTGCCGAAGGGGAAGAAGAGTTGTAGTCTTCCTTTTGCTAGTTATGAACATGTATGCTTTAACATATTTTTTGGCGTTAGGGCCGTGTAATGTAAGTCATTTGGCAATTATATACAATGCATGTATGGTTTAAACTGAGAGTGTATTCTCGGATTAAGTGTTATGTTTAGGGTATTTGTGATATTTCACGTGACCTAGAGTTTGGGGTGTGACAATATATATTTATATATATTTGTGGGTTGGAGTAACCCTTTTGTAAAGCCTTAAGGTCATGATTTCATATTTTGTATGCATGTGAAGACGTGAGCCCGTGTTTTGGTTTGGAATTATCAGTTTTGAATGTAATGTTATGATGCTAAAACTTTGGTTTTCAAGTTTTCGGGTTGAATGGAGTTGTTTTATTACCAAGTATATGTTTTACTTCACAATTTTGCCTATATAAAACTATGTTCAAAAGTTGAGAAAAACGGGTGACTTTTTAACTCTTAGAAAAATTTTCAGAATTTTGAATAAGAGGCTCTCGGGTACCTCACCGCTTGAGCAGACTGTCGCTGTGTGAAAAATATTGGGTTTTTGTTTAAACGAGGGGGTTTGTGGGTTACTCTCTTGAGTACCCTTGTGGGTATAAAATGGTATATTTTGGTAATTATTTTACAAATAAAACTCCTATTCTTATTAGTATTTTAGCTTCTATATGAGTTTAATCGTTTAGAAATTAGGGCGTGACAATAATATCAGCAAGTCTCATTCATGACAAGATATAAACATAACATAACTATTCACTTACTTAAGCATCACTAATCAACTTCTCTAAAAATTTAGCATCTTAGGTTCAGTTTGTAAAATTCATTTATCATATTCAAATATCTAACTTTGGATATAAAGCTTGACCAAAGGGAATTTTTCTAAATTTTTTTTTAAAATTGGCAAAGTAGGCTGTGTTTCTGCTCATTAGGCATAAGAATGTAAAAATTATATTTCGTGCACTTAGGCTTTAATATGGATTCTACCAAAAATCACACATACTAATAATAACCTCATGAAGCTCTAGTAAAAACAAGTTTTGAAAAAATATTTTTAGGTTAACCAAAAAGTTTGGGTAAGAACAAGAAAAAGGTTTTTGTTTTCTTCGGTGGACTTGTTCTTACTCTTGTTTAACTTATTTTTTGGGTTCATATATGCTATTTAAGGTCTAAAACCAGTATATTTCAGAGGCTCTAATATTCACATAACACTCTTGTTAAACTTATAGAAAGAAAACAACACACAAGGCGTCATTCCATGCACAACAACTAAACTGTCTCATATTCGATTCTTTTGAAACCTTCTTATTTCTAATCTTATTTATAGCTACTTAGATCATATTATTTGTTGTAGAGAAGGGTTAGAAGAGAATGTTAAGATGAGTTGTATGAGTTCCTACTTGGATGGTCTTGAACAATGATGATGGATGACTTAGTTTAAGCTATAAACTTTCTTCCTTCCTTTTTTCTTCTACTCTCTTTCTTCTTCTTCTTCTTCTTCTTCTTCTTCTTCTTCTTCTTCTTCTTCTTCTTCTTCTTCTTCTTCTTAGGACACTCTCTCTCTCTAGAATTTCCTCTCCCTTGACCGAATTATATGAAGAAAATTAGGTGTAAATGGTCTTCTATTTATAGACTTGAGAGAGGATTTGGTCTGTAATTTCCTAGGGTTTGTCTTTTTCATAATTATAGGCTAGTAGACTAATGTGTTGTCACTTGACTAATGATGAAGAGTTGAAAAGATTTTAGATGAATAAAACTCTTTCAGGTAAAAAGAAGTAGAAAAGTGTTGAGGATACCTGGAAAAATATTTTAGCACAAAAGATGACTATTGCATATGACTTACTTGATTTTCTAAAATTAAGATTTTATTTTAGAATTAATTTCGTAGAATATAAAAATATAAAAATTATCCGAAACTACTCCATTTATACTGAAAAAGTCCTATTACAGTATATAAGTGCATGTTCCCAATGTAAATCTACACAATATACAAAAAGTATACTTTTATACTTTTGGCACATTTTTAAAGGTGGTTGTTGAAAGACTAATATTTATATATATAATTAATTTTTATTTAATTCTTTTGTATAATTATGAAAGATCTACACATAGAAGACTAATATTTATTTATATAATTAATTCTTATTTAATTCTTC
>JAOTRH010472179.1:0-26720 GCA_034768845.1 Heliamphora exappendiculata | reverse complement strand
CAGCACATACCACTCGTGCTTGGTGGAGAGTGGCCCTCATTCCATCACGTTGCTAATCCGTGCATTGAGAATTGAGGCTACGATACCGTTGGAATTTTCGATCGTGAGGTTGACGACTACTTAGTCACTGTTGGATATGAGTTGTGAATGAGACATGATTATTTTGCATTGTGGCGGTTATGCTAGAAACTTTATTTTGAGACAGTAAATTCTATGATTTGTGGTTGTTGAGCCTAAAGTGCTACTTTTACAAAGATTGAGAAAAGTATGTTATAACTTGTGAGATCCTAAAACACTTAATAAGGTTATTTATGAAAATTTATGACGTGGATTCCATATCTTACTTTTCTTATGAAAAGCATGATGTTTTTGTAGGTTGACTATTTTCTATCTTGTTCATTATAATACTAAATACACTCTCATGTAACTTTTGTGATTGCAGATCACAGGGATGGCTAGAGTTGGCCCACCACAGTTGTTGGGTCCATAGACTCAGGCTCGCAGTCAAGTATCTTTTTGCTTAAATTTTTAGTAATCAGGACCTGAAGTGCGAAGTTTTTGTTAAATATATATTTCAGTTTGAATGTATGGAAAAACGTATCCATGATATCTACAGCTGCTTTTAATCCTATGAACGGATAATTACAATTTGACCGATACAATTATTCTTTGACTGTGTTTATATTACATTAAGTTTCGGCCCTGGAGAGAGGGTGTGACACACCGAGCTCCCGGATAAGTTTAAAATGCCCGACATAAAAAATTTTGATGGAATCGGAGATACCAAAATTTATCTGCTAATGTATATGGGTACCTTGTCGCCAATGGAAATTGATGACTAGCTGAAGGCCCAGCTCTTTTACCGATCTCTTTTTGGGGCAGCCCAAAAATGGTTCCTCTCTCTCGATGTAGCAACGACCAAAAACTGAGAGGACATAGCTACGAAATTTGTCTACCAGTACAGTTATAATGTCCAGCTAGACGTGACTACCAGGAACCTTGAGATGACCCGCTAAGAGAGTTGGGAATCATTCGTAGATTTCTTGAAATGTTGGAGAGAAAATGCAGCTAAGATGACCAACCGGTCAACTGAAAAAGAGAATGTGAAAATTGTGGTGAAGTACCTGTAGTCTCTACTGAAGCAGTATCTGATTACACAACCACTGTCCACCTTTGAGCAGCTGTTCGATGCATGTGTTCAAATTGAAGATGTTATTCAGGCTGGTGATATTGAGAAATCAGAGACGAGTTAGAAACCGAGAAGAACATACCCTGCTAACAACTAGAACCAACCCACCCCTATTACAATCTTTATCTCTTGTTCAAACGAGGCTAATTTACTAAATTCCCATTCTGAACAATTAAATCCCTCATCTTCCACTCCGCAACCAAGTAATAACAAACAGTCTCAACAGAAGTTGATGAGAGTTTTTACTCCCCTTAATATATCTTTGTCCATAGCTTTTGATCGACTTGTCGAGAAGGGGCTAATCAAACTTTTGGACCCAATGCTTGTACCCGATCCCCTACTACCAAGATACAACATTTTCCAGTATTGTGCCTTTCACCAAGATCATGGGCACTTGACTGACAAGTGTATGAGGCTACGCCACGAGATCTAGGATCTTATTGACAACAAAGTCATTCCACAGTCGTTCGCTGCTCAGAAATCGAATGTTACAACCAATCCACTGTTGAATCATGCTAAACCGGCCAGGATGAATTATATATATCTGGGGTAGTTAGAGGATCCTAGCTGGTATATCTGTTAGTATCTGCTGCGCCCATGTGTTCTAATTATTGAGGACCAGCTGTCTTGTTTGCTGATTATGATTGAAAATGGGTGGGACATGATGGAAGAATGGAATGACGATGCTTGGGAAGGATATCAAATGGTGGTTCAGGCCGACAACCAAGAAGAGAGCAATCGGGATAATAAATGGCCGTTAGATTACCTAGTACGGCCGTATGGATTCGGTCATGTGCTAAATGGCGTTGCTCTTTCTCAGATTTTTGAGGAGGAGGTCTATGCTGATGAAATGCAGCCATACTGGTTGGTCCGAAAGGTCTTAAATTCAGACAAAGATGAATGGACTGAATTCTGGGCTGCCCAGGAACAACGAGTAGGTTACATCGAATTAGATATCTAGGAAGACGTTGATAATACATGGGCAACTGAAGACGAAAAAGAACGGAGAGCAGTGACTTGAATGATCTATAGGCATTTGAAAGCCCTTTATGTGTTGATGAGGTAAGGCAAATCGAAAACTCAGTACTGGGACTATGGGATCCCGAATAAGGGATTGAACACTTGACTAGGAGGAGGCGACACTTCAAACCCACTCAACTCAAAAATGGACAGACCGATGGAAAGGAAAAAGAAAAGGAATAAGAAAAGGAATATGACATTGTACTAAAGCTGCTGAAGAAAACTCAAGCCAATGTTAGTATCTAGGGCTTACTGATAGCTTCACATCGGCATCGACAAGCTGTGCTGAAAGCCTTCAACAAGGCTAATATTTCAATAGAGGCAACTCCAGAATAACTCATCGAACTTATTCTACTGGCTGCAGAGACGAAGGTTATTTTCTTTTCCAATAAGGATTTATCGTTAGAAGGGAGGAGTCATAACAAACCTTTGTACATCACTGTCAAATGCTTAGAGAAATGGGTCGCAGTGACTCTCATCGACAACGGGTCTACATTGAATGTCTGCCCACTCAGAACGACCGTCTACTTGGGATTGAAACTGGATCATTTCACACCCAATAACTAGGGAGCTCGGGCCAATGATAACACAAGGCAGGACATGCTCAGGTTAATGTCATTCGCAGTATTGGTGGGACCACTGGAGACTTCGGTCGAATTTCATGTGTTGGATGTGCTAGCATCTTTTAATTTGTTGCTGGAAAGGCCATGAATTCATGACCCGAATGTCTAAGCAATACTTTTCACCCTTCACCAGAAGCTGAAGTTGATCAAGAATGGGGTAATGCTGATAATCTATGGGGAAGATAGTATTCAAGCCCAAAGAGAAGATGGCTCAACTCTCCTAGAGGTTCAGCACGGAGAAGGAGACATGTTTTTTAGCGGATTCAGTTTTGACGAGACTCTAACTGTACAGATGTTGCCGAAAGAGGAGAAGAACTACATCAACCCACGAGTAGTCACGATGATGAAGCGTATGTCCTATTTTTTGGGAATGGGGTTGGGTCGTAAACAGCAAGGCATTTCGGAGCCCATCAAAGTGGCGCAGAGCTCACAACGCTTTGGTTTAGGGTACAAGTCGACTAATGAAGATCTGAAAGAGCCGAAGAAAGGGCAGAGGGGAAAGAAGAACATATACTTAGGAATACTAAATGGCTACTTCAACAAATAAAGAGAGGATTTTCCTTACTGTGGCTTTTCAGAGCAATGAATTGATGAAGAGACTAATCAGAAGCTACCAGGACTAAAAATTTTCTTTAACCATCAACTGTTTGACACAAAGGAAGAGAAAGCTTTGGGAGAAAAGGAAGGAGAGGTGAAGAAACGGGAGGAAGACTGAGCTGACGAATTGGAAGGCATGTGAGCTTTGTTTGCTGACTAGATGCGCATAACTGATCAAGACTGCCTGACGTTGGGTTATAGAATACCAGCAAACTATATCATCCTTATCGTGGATGCGGCGGCAAAAACTGTCAATAACTGGTCTATGGACTTTTGTATTTTGCATGACATAGGTCTGGAGTCCAAGTTTGAGTCTTATAAATTTTTGTTTGATTTTGGTGAGTTGGAAGTTGAGTCTAAGGGCACAATTGTTTGTGCGCCCTCTCCCACTGCTTTTGATCTTATAATTTCTTCTCTTAATATTAATGAAATGAACAAGATTTTTGGTTACTCTGCTTTGTTTGATTTATTTCATACAATTTCTGAAGATTTTGAATTTGACGGGGATGTCCCCAAGAAATAAAGATTTTAATAAAAAAGGAAGAAAGAATGCTTGCTCAACCTATAACTGAAGAAACTTTGTCAATTAATCTGGGTAATGAAACTAATCTACAAATTGTATAAATTGGGCTTTCATTATCTTTAGTTGAACGTGAGTAATTAATAACCTTATTAAAAGAAATCAAAAACGTCTTTGCGTGGTCTTACGAGGATATGCCTGATATTGATCCTGGTATTATCCAACACCATATTCCTTTGTATCCCGATGCTAAATTGATCAAAAAAAAATTGAGACGGATACGGTTAGAATGGGCTCTGAAGATCAAAGAAGAAGTCATCAAGCAGATCAACGTTGGATTTTTTAGGGTAACTCAGTATCCGAAATGGGTGGTCAACATTGTTCCGATTTTGAAGAAAGACGCACGCATCCGAATCTGTGTGGATTTTTGGAATCTCAACAAATCCAGCCCGAAGGACAATTTTTCGTTGCCGTATATCAATGTTTTAGTAAACAACACAACAGGCCATGCTCTATTGTCATTCATGGACGATTTTTTCAGGTACAATTAGATCTTAATGGACTCTGAGGATAGAGAAAAGACGACATTACTACACCTTGGGGCATTTATTGTTATTGTGTGATGCCATTCGGTTTAAAGAATGTAGGGACAACCTATCAAAGAGCTGCCACTACTTTGCTGCGTGACATAATACATTAGGAAGTCGAGGTGTATGTGGACCATATGATAATGAAATCCAAGGATCGAGATGACCACATCATACCATTATAGAAGTTTTTTGAAAGAATAAGAAAATACAAGATCTGGCTCAACCCACAGAAGTGCGTCTTCGGAGTCACTGCAGGCAAAATGCTAGGATTCATGATTACTCAACGGGGCATCGAGGTTGTTCTGTAAAAAATCAAGGCAATCATGAAAATGCCTCCTCCAAAGACTAAACGAGAAGTTAGGGACTTTCTGGGCAAGACACAGTTCATCACCCGGTTCATAGCAAAGCTGACAACCACATGTGAGCCATTATTTCGCCTTCTAAAGAAAGGAATCAAATTTGAATGGAATCAGAAATTTCAAGACGCCTTCGAAGCTGTGTGTCAGTATTTGCAAAACCCACATGTTCTGGCTCTTTTCGAGCTCAATAGGCAACTGATTCTCTATTTGTCAGTGACTAACTCGGCTATGGGATGCATGCTGGCACAAGAAGGAGAAACTAAAATTGAGAAGGTCGTCTACTACTTGAGTAAGAAGATGGCTGGATCCGAGATACGATAAATAAAATGAAAACTTGTTGAGTTAAAAATCGAAAAGGCGACCCAGGCAAAAGTTAGAGTAGCACGCAAGGCTAAAAACCTGAAAAGGTGACATTGGCAAAAATTAGGGCACCACAAAAGAAGAGTTTTAAGACCCGAGGGTAAACCAAGCTCGAATTACGTTAAAGCCTGATTTCAGTTTCTTGAGATACATAGGCAGCTTGTTTTAAGAAGTTCGGTCACTTTCTTTATTTTAGACAGCTTTGAATCCAAGTAAAATCAATGCAAATTTGTCTTTAAATTTTGATAATAAAGTTATTCACATTGAAAAAATCAAAAAAATTAAGGTAATTGCAAATCTTTTTGAAAATAAAAGTGGAATACTTCATTTTCAGCATTAGTTACAAAGTTTTGAAAAAAAGGCATGTGCGCAAGTCCCAAACTCTAAAAAAATAATAAAAAGAAAGCTATGAAATCTAAAAAGCAAAGCAAGTTCCTCAAATCTTTTTCCTCTTTGCTTCATGTTTTTCTTTCTCTTTATTTCGTTTCTCTCTGTCTTGGATCAGCCAAGCCTTATACTCGTCAGGGAGTTCCGGGCACTACAACTCCTGCATTTCCATCAGGGAGCAAGATGGCCACGCCTCCTAATACCTCGCCAAAAATGGGGCCTTAAGTGAAGATAAGTACTAGCAACCTCGAACATCGTGGAATACGATCTGGCTGCGACTATACTATTGCATGATCCGGTGTGGGTAATAGAAAGAAGATTGTCGTAAGCCAATTAGCAGGACGCCGGGATGGTCCATAGTAGTTAAGGTCGTCATAATGGAGATCCACCACCAGGAGCACTGCTAGGTAATATCTGCTCCCATCAAAGAGAAAAGATACTACATCCAAGTCATCTCAATAGTGCATATCTGATAGTAAGGGCAATAAACAAGGGTAGCTGCACTATACCTATCGGTAGTCGATTTCTATATGGGGTTCACTTTCTCCATCGTGATGAAGCCATCGTGATGAAAGTGACGAAAAATAGGGACCTCAAGGCTATATTTATAAGGCATGAGAAGGCTGCATGTCAAAAGGTTCAAAAAAGTACAATGAATGTTGCAACCGCTACCTTGGAGTATGGGACCGCCATGTGGAAGAGTACAGAGTACAAGGCTGCCACCTTTCAAACCTGGCGACTGCCACCTATCACTTGTATTTTGTGGCGACCGCTACCTTTAAACCTGGTGACCGCCACTTTCAAAGGTGGTGGGCACTCTATTTTGTCCCCCTTTTCGCAGTTTTTATATTCGGTGACCTTTGTCATGTCACTTCATCTTAAGAATCAAACATCCATGCTCATTAAGTAACGGTGATAAAGATGAACTTTCTTTCGAGACTTGTATTATGCATCCAAAGTAGCTTAAACAGTAAATAAAGAAAAACCATGCAAACAGTTGTATGTATAAAGTATGAAACGGGGGCACCTAGGCCCGTCAACAAATAATCTGAGGCACGAAGGCCCATCAAACTAAATGTATCCGAATGTATGAAAAGGGAGAAATCTCTCTCTCTCTCTCTCTCTCTCTCTCTCTCTCTCTCTCTCTCTGTGTCTCTAGCGGACCCGGTGAGAAGAAGGCTCGGCATCGTCTAAACTGACATCCTCGAATAGCTCCTCTAGGTTATCGCTATCATCATCGCCATCTGAAGAAGAAGACACGACGCGAGAACTGCTCATGGCAAAAGAAACAGACCCTCTAGAGCGTGCTCTGGAAGAAGAGGCACGAGACCTGCGACCTCAAGCTGGAGCCTGGACAGGAACCTGAGACTAGACCAGAACCTACAATTGTAGCCGGTATCGGTGGCTATTAAATGGTAATAAAGATAAGAGTAGAGTACAAAAAAGAGCAAAGAAGTTAAAAAGTCAAAAGATACTTACTATGGCCGCTGGGGCAAAAACAATGCCAGCTGCTCGTACGGTGGCATCCAGCTGACGAATTAGTGCCATCTAACCTGTAAGCATCAACATCACGCGATTCAGCCACATATGATTAATCTGCGATGAAAAAGAGGCAGTTCAAGAAAACTAGACAAGTAAGAAAGTAACTGAAAGATAAGAGGAAGATCAAAAGACAAATCTAGCCAACCTCGTCTCTAAACTTTGACGCCGATGGAATCGGGACCGAAAGAGGGAAAGGGTAGCCATATACCACGGTGTGAATATCCCACAAGATCTCAGGGCCTATCGATTCTCCAGCAGCAGCAGCTCTTGCATAAACTCCTATAGCAGCTCTACTGGCAGCAATAGCTTCACCAGCACCTTTAGCAATAGCAGCATGTGCTCCAGCATAGCAGCCGGTGTTCGTCCCCTCCTCCGTTCAACAGGTGGGGTAGGCCTAGAATCCAGTGGCCCTAATAGATGTGCCTAGGCCCACGCTGTGTAATCTCCCTTAGGTCCCAGTAGCTCTGTAGCATGGGTCTCAATCATCTCAAATAACATGTTGACTCGGCTCAGATGGTCTATCCGATGCATACGAACTGAAGGAATAGCTGGAATCCCGAAATGATCAAGACCTAGGGACTGGCGGACCACCCTCTCTACTAAGTAGTACTCTCGACAGAAAGGCCCCTCTAGCAGGATTTGCATCGAAGAGGCATCGCGTTTGCGCATCAAGTTCTCGCCAGCTCGACTCTCCATCCCTTGCCAGACATCCCAGCGAACCTGTAGAAATTTAGTGAACGGTATAGTGATCAGTAAACAGTAAATAGTAAATAGTACAGTGAGCAAAGAACAGTGTTCAGTGAACAGTGCAATGTAGTAAGTAGTGATCAGTGAACAGCATAGAGAACAATGTACAGTATAGTAAGCAGTGATCAGTGAATAGATAAAGCAGTAAACAATAAGTTGAGAATAGAGCAAGAAGTGGTACTTGATCGGGAGTTAGCCGGTCCAAAGATGCCCATAATCTCTCCAAGTCCTTCCCTCCGCTCTTTCTCCCCTTCAAGCTGTGGGCCCACCGAGCAGCACGGGGGATAATTAGAGGATCAACAGAAGAGTTTGCCGAAAGATGTAGCCCGAGGAACTCATAGGTCCATAGTTATAAAGAGAATGTGTCTGTAGAAGAACAGATAATAAATAACAGAATAAATAAATGAACAGTGTACAGAAATGAAGACGCCCTGACCCTCCAATATTCCTCTATGCTTAGCTTCTGAGGGAATCAGGTCAATGCCCTCATCGAGCCATACAATGTCGCAAGAGCTGCTCTTCCCCAATTGTATGTGAACACCCGATCGAGACAAAAGAGGGCACCGAGATAATGAAGATGTACGGTATTCTCCTTGTTCAGAAACAAAGAGGTACCCAACATGTATAAATAAGAAAGCGTAGGAAACCCACTCATAATGGCGGGTTTTGATACACTAGAAATGTTAGAAATGCTTATGGAACCATGTGTACCTGGCTCGATTTCTATTCATTTGGACTGGAACAGTACCCAGAAGGTACGTTAGAGCCTCAGCGGAGCGGGCAATGTCTGGGTCAACTGGAATGGGCACACCTCTAACTCTGATGCTGGTCAGCATGGCGAAGTCGAGTGGCGTCAATGTGGCCTCTGATGCTGGAAGGTGTTGGTGGTATCCCACCACCTCTCTGCCAGAGCAGTCAACTAGAACCAATCATTGATAATCCTATCCAGCAAAGGTATGAACCAAGCAAAGTTAAATGCGTCAATGAAGGCCCGACTAGGAGTGGGGAGAGCGTCGGATCACTCCAGCACGTTGTCGAAAGCATAATTGCCAAACCCACAGACATACTGGCCAACCTAAAAAGAAGAAGATGATCAGAATATATAATAAGAGCAGTCAAATCAAGTGTAACGCAAAAATTATGAAAGGAAAGGGAAAGCAATAAGAAAATACTAGGTTTGTGTGTGTGTGACAACCCTTTGGTTCTTTCAAACCCTAGAAGACTAGGCACCCTATGCCCTGGTGCCCCAGGTAAACCCAACCCTAGGTTCGTGCGTGTGTGACGACCCGTCGGTTCTTTCAAGCTCTAGAAAACTAGGCACCCTAAGCCCTGGTGAGCCAGGTAATTCTTTTCAAACCCTAGGTTCGTGTGTGTGTGATGATCTTTCGGTTCTTTTAAGTCCTAGAAGAATAGGCATCCTAAGCCCTGGTGAGCCAGGAAAATCCTTTCAAACCCCAAGTTCGTGTGTGTGTGATGATCCTTCGATTTTTTCAAGACTTAGAAGACTAGGCACCCTAAGCCTTGGTGTGCCAGGCAAGCCCAACTCTAGGTTCGTGTGTGTGTGTGAGGATTCTTTGGTTCTTTCAAGCCCTAAAAGACTAGACACTCTTAGCTCTGGTGAGCCAAAAAAATCCTTTCAAACCCCAGGTTCGTGTGTGTGAGATGATCCTTCGATTTTTTCAAGCCCTAAAAGACAAGGCACCCTAAGTTCTAGTGTGCCAGGCAAACCCAACCCTAGGTTCGTGTGTGTGTGTGATGATCTTTTGGTTCTTTCAAACCCTAAAAGACTAGGCACCCTAAGCCTTGGTGTGCCAGGCAAACCCAACCCTACGTTCATGTGTGTGTGATAATCATTCGATTCTTTCAAGCTCTATAAGACTAGACACCTTAAGCCTAGGTGCGCTAGGCAAACTCAACTCAAGGTTCATGTGTGTGTGACGACCCTTCAATTTTTTCAAACCCTAGAAGACTAGGCACTCTAAGCCATGGTGAGCCAGACAAATCCTTTCAAACCCTAGGTTCGTGTATGAGACAATCCTTCGATTCTTTCAAACCCTAGAAGACTAGGCACCCTAAACCTTGGTAAGCCAGGTAAATCCTTTCAAACCCTAGGTTCGTTTGTGTGTGACGATCCTTCGATTCTTTCAAGCCCTAAAAGACTAGGCACTCTAAGCCCTGGTACGCTAGGAAAACCCAACGCTAGGTTTGTATGTGTGTGACGACCATTTGATTATTTCAACCCCTAAAAGACTAGGCACTCCAAGCCCTGGTGAGTCAGGTAACTCCTTTTAAACACTAGGTTCATATGTGTGTGACGACCATTTAGTTATTTCAACCCCTAAAAGACTAGGCACTCTAAGCCCTGGTGAGCTAGGTAAATCCTTTCAA
Organism: Heliamphora exappendiculata; assembly: GCA_034768845.1. Classification (NCBI taxonomy): domain Eukaryota; kingdom Viridiplantae; phylum Streptophyta; class Magnoliopsida; order Ericales; family Sarraceniaceae; genus Heliamphora; species Heliamphora exappendiculata. The sequence goes on along the minus strand of JAOTRH010472179.1, from coordinate 16,398 downwards.
ACACTAGGTTCGTGTGTGTATGACGGCTCTTCGGTTCTTTCAAGCCTTAGAAGAATAGACACCTTAAGCTCTGGTGCGCCAGACAAACACAACCCTAGGTTCGTGTGTGTGTGTGACGACCCTTCGGTTCTTTCAAACCCTATAAGACTAGGCACCCTAAACCTTAGTGAGCAAGGCAAATCTTTTAAACCCTAGGTTCGTGTGTGTGTGTGACGATCATTCGGTTCTTTCAAAGACAAATCCCAGGTGCGGCAGGCAAATATTCCTTTTAACCTCTAGATTTTATGATTTTTTAAAATAAATAATAATACAAAAATAAAAAATCACCCATCTAGATTTTATGCTTTTCTAAAAAATAAAAATAAAAATTACCCCTTTATGATTTTCTTGAAAAAAAATGAAAAACCTCCCGCTAAATTTTATGATTTTCTAAAAAAATAATAATAATAAATAAAAAATAAAAACTACCCCCTCTAGATTTTATGATTTTCTAGAAAAATAAAAACTACCCCTTAGATTTTATGATTCTTTGAAAAAATTAAAAAAAAAAAAAAAAACCACACCCCCTATTTGCATTAAAACCCTAATCCTAGTGTCCATTCGTTTTGTTCAAAATCTCCAGTTGCCCGGGCACCAATCTAGTTTTCGGTCCAATGTTAAAGTTTATCCTTTTAATATTATTTCACATGGCTACGTGTTTTAATGCCCAATAGGTTAACAGTTTTCAATATCATATGTTTAACTAGGGCAATTATAAGATGGTTCAAGTTCTTCAATCATATACATCACATCGCAAAGTAACGAGGGATTCTAAACATGCATCTATATTGGAAACAATAAAGGTAAAACATGCTTTGATACTGAATGAAGAGATAGGAGAACCTACCGTATGATGCTGGAATGAGAAATGTTGCTCAAGGTCTCGAAGAAGAATATTGTCCGCAACGGTAGTGACTTGAGGCTCGTAACGCCTCATCCCGCTCGAACCTAGACAGTGGGGTGCAATGGCATAAGTGAGTGGGTCAAAACGAGTAGGGATGCCCTTGTCGGCATGTGGATCAAGAAAACCAGCAATCTCAGCCTCATTAGCTTCCTAATTTGCAGCTGCATGTGTTGTTGCTACTGCCCGTGCTGCTCTATCCTGATCCTTAGCAACACGAAGTAAGGACCGCTCAGCCTCGGTCGCGAGTATATCCATCCTCCCCATGGTAGTGAAGGGCTGAGAAGCGGTGATCCAACCCACTGGAATGCGAGAATCGATACCCCAGATGGCGCCCATAGAAGAATTGTTAATAGCAGAGGGTGCATGGTGTGCCCCTAGATCGTCATCTCCATGACCCTGACCCGCCATGAACAAGGAGGGGATCACAAGTAATAGTGTAAACATCGACGTGTCAAAGAGAGCAAGCCGAAAACAGAAAAGAAGTCGAAAACCTTTGAGAATCCAAAGAGAACTGAGAAAGTTTGAGAGAGTGTGGAGAGGCTAGAAAGAGAGTATGAGGGAAGCAAGTGAAGCTAAACTCGCGCGTCCTCGAGGTCCTTATGGCCCTTTGAGTTGGTGGTCGCTACCTTGGAACGTGGCGACCGCGAGGTTTTGGAATCGCCATGTGGCGACCGCCACCTTGTTTTGAAAATATGCTAGCGATCGCGAGCTTGTCAATGGTTATGTCACCCATCTTGAAGTCGGTGGGTACGTTTTTTTTTCACGAGTGATGATTATATTTTGGGGTATTTATTACTCCATGAGGGATATTTGGGGCCTATTTAGGTGTTTAGCTTTTGTTTTTAAAAATAATTTTAAACCTTGACTCAGTTTTTAACTATTTTTATTTTATTTTGTGCGGTGATTTTGTGACGCCCCGTCCTCCGGGCACGTCGGGACATACATATGTATAGATAAGAAAAATATTCTAATCATTCATTCATATTTACATATCATAAATATTATATCATTAAGAATTTCGATCTAATCACAAGTACATAACGTTTACAGCTTCACAAGAAAGTTACAAAATTTACAATAAGCGCCATGAAACTAAACAAAAAGAACAAAAAGAGAAGACTTGAATCTTCAGCACTCATCGTTGAGATTTCCCTATTTTTGGAACTCACCTTAGTAATCATAGCTTTCTTCTCCTTCGGGGAACTCCTCTTCAAAGATATCATCTTCCTCACCTGTGGCATGAATGCAAAGAGCCAAAACTAAACACTCAATATATTTTAAAGTTAATGAGATAGACAAATTGGGCAGTTATTGCATGATAAGAAGATACGTGAATATATAGAATTATAACACTCACCTATGGATGTAATGCAATTGCCCAACATGATGTATACAGAGAATTATAACACGAATTCCACGCCAAAAATTACCAGAGTAGACTCTATGGGAGTTGATCACAAAAGCCATCATCGCGCCTCGTTACGAATAGTAAATGATTTGCCTAGGTTTCATGCCACAACTATTTTACTCAATGGCAACAACGTGGAGTCTGATCCACCCTTCGGGCTAACCAAATCCAAATCCAACAATCAATCAACATATAATAAATCTGTTTGTCCAACTTTAAGACTCGTGGTGCCTTTGTCGGCGTCAACCCAAAGTCTAAATTGTCGAAACCAGAATGCTAGTGATGAATCCGTGGTAGCCAATAATATCCTTGATAAACAATTTTTGACACTGGGGATATGCCTATGGTGCTCAAAGGGAATATATCCCAAAAATAGTTAGAAAATGGCTATCAGGGACGCCCTAGACACAGAGCCGACAAAAAGCACAACTCCAATATATCTCAACTCACAATAGTAGGCACGAAAAAGACTCCAATATGCCAGAATGCAAATGTGACAATGCCCATGATGTACAAAATGCGTCTCATGTACAACTATTTATAACATGGCGTGAAACTAAGCACGCCATAGCAAATGATACAATTCATTAAAACATGAAATACAAGTATGTGAAGCATAATTTATAATTCATAAGGCATAGCTGAAATTAGTAGCACGGGTTATAATCATCACATATTCATTCTAAAACCATAATCACTCAATTCAAATCAATTGAAACATAAATCTTGGATCTCACAGCAAGGGATGCTCAAAAACATACTCAACAACTTTAAAAGCTAAGGGGCAGCGAGGTTTTGGGTTATCTAGCCATGGAATTAAATTTTGATTTTTGAACATCATTTAGATAAAAGTACTTTCTATAACTTTTATGTTTAACACTAAGCTCAGATCTTAAGGCAAATAGGTGATTAACTTCATTTAAGAGAGAATGGTTCAACACTTTACAGAGAAAAGTACAGAAAATATGCCTCAGTTGGTCTTGGTTTTGGGGCATCAAATCAAGTCCTACAGATCTGATTATTAGATATATTCTAGTTCAATATGTCCCATACAAGGTTCATGAATAGTGCTAAGGGTAGTTATTTGAAACAAGTTGGAGATATAGACCAATTTATAAAACAAGTTCTGTCAGCAACAAAATACACAACAGAATCTGGTTACAACAGAGAGTTTAAAAATGGTTAGACGGACCATCCATGGGTATCTAGGTCTGATGTTTAGATAGTAAATAGTTCAATATGTTACCTACACCTTTCATGAAAATCATTTTTAGATTTGGTCACTAAATATATAAGTTTCTGGTCATACAATAACATGTGACAGAGGGCTCTGCTACTCACAGATCCATCATAGTGACTTTAAGATGCTTTTTGACCTATCAATTCTCAATATTGTGGGATGATATTTGGTGGACTGCAAGCTATACATGTTATTTACAACTTTCATATTTTGACCTAAGCTCGAATCTCATTCTAAACTAAAGTTTTTAAGTTTTCAATTCTGAGTGATAAAAAACTGACACGCTTTGAAAACAATGTCATATCTCGAGTTCTATTCAATGAAATCTGTTCAAACTAATTTTGTATGAAATATAACATCAAATCCTAGGTCAGGACATAAAAATCACACTTAGATCATTTTTTAAATTTAGTTATGATAATTCAAATTTCGAGGCAGAAAGTCAAAATAGCTCAAAAATCAGGCCTTTAAGGGTTTAGCTTCCTAGCTTATGGTGTGTCAAGATTTGGCCATATTTCTTTGCATGCATGTGTTTAAGACTCACAAATCTTTGTTTTAGAATTTATAGAATCCACACAACTCATAGATACGAACATGCAAACTCATTTCTTACTATAAAATCCATGAGCAATCCTTATTTTCTTACAACAACGCCTTTTTACTCAATTTTTCGATTCTTAATCTTAAATATATTTAAGGAGATGAGTTGAGAGAGATTTTTGTGTGAGGTTAATAGAAGATTTTAGAGGTTTACTTACTTGTTTAAGTGCGTAAATAATGAAGATCTGATTATAGGACTTGATTTTTTAGCACCTTAGTCTCCAAAGACCCTTTTCTCTTGAACCCTCCTTCTTTATTCTTCTTTTTCTCTCTAAGTTTTGAAGAACCCCTAAAAGACTTAAATCTAGTCCCTCATCCTCTCTAGTGCGGAAAATATAAAGAGGAGAATGGGGGTTTAGGTCATGTTTTATAGGAAAAATTGATACTGGGAATAATTATAAATATGTAAGTTTTTAATTTAATTTTTCTAATTTCCATTGATTGCATGTAAGGTGGGCTCTATCTGAAAAATATGATTTCAGATTTTGGCAGGCGAATTTTGGCTGGGGCTTGCTTGGGATGCTTTAAAACTTATTCTGCATTAATTTGAGGTTTAATCTTGGTTTTGGTGCCAAATTAGACAAGAAAATGCCTAAAAATTTAATTTGCTGTATCTTTTTGGTGTCTCTACCTACTAAAACCTATTATTTTAGTATTTTTATAATTAATTTAATATTTTCATGGATTATCATAATTTTTATATCATTTGATTAAATATGTGTAGGCTTTTAAGTCAAATTAAGTTAGTTTGACAAGAATTGACTTTTTGACTTATTTTAGTGTGTAAAAATTTCAATAATGATTTATTTACATTTATTAACCTATACTATTATATTATTATGTATATTACTTATTTAGATAGTCTTGGGTTATAATAATACTTTATTTGTACAATTTTTTTTCTCATTTTTTAGCTTTAAGAAAGACAAAAAGTAATTTTTTGGGTACAAATCCCAAGGTAGCCATCCTTTAAGGGACATTTTTATTATTTTTGTTATTATTTTGTCTTTTTTACTTAATTGTATTTAAATATTTGATTTATGGTGTTCATGAGTTAAAATTTAAAATTTTAAGATTTTTTCCTATACTATGGGCAAAATAGTAATTTGGTCCTAATTATAAAAAATTTTAATTTTTAATCTAATATTTTATGTTATCTACTTAATTTAGGATATTGAGAGTCTTCTCTGAGTATTAGAATTTTTCCTCTCGAGTATTAGGTCGTATTAGGATTTTTGGATCGAATTAGGGTTTCGGGTCGAGTTAAGGTTTTTGATCTTCTAGTAACCCAAGATTTTGTCGGTTTACTGTCGCTAATACTAGGGTTTGAACTGGGTCATTACATGGTCATTACAAACAGGGTTGTTACAACTAAGGTCTGAACTGAGTCGTTATAGTTTTTTTTCGATAAAAATAGTTTTAAGTCTTGACTCGACTTTTAATTATTTTTGTCACATGTCTCGTCCCGAGTTTTTAGATCTTGACTCGACCTATTAGTTCACAATGTTTTCTTCGATAAAAATAGTTTTACGTCTTGAATCGACTTTTAATTATTTTTGTCTCATGCTCGTCCCCAGTTTTAGGTCTTGACTCGACCTATTAATTCGCGGTGTTTTCTCCGATAAAAATATTTTAAGTCATAACTCGACTTTTAATTACTTTTGTCCCATGTCTCATATCGAGTTTTTAGGTCTTGACTCAATCTATTAATTCGCAGTGTTTTCTCCGATAAAAGTAGTTTTAAGTCTTGACTCGACTTTTAATTATTTTTGTCCTGTGCTCATCTCAAATTTTTAGATTTTGAGTTAACCTATTGATTTGTGGTTCGCTTTCCGTTGAGAATAATTAAGTCTTACTCGACTTTTAATTATTCTTGTCCCGTTATCGTTCTGAATTTTTGAGTCTTGACTCAACCTAGTTAATTTGTTGTTACTTTCCCAGTTAAATTAATTTCTACGATCTTGACTCGATCCTTTTAATTATTTTATCCCCAGCTAAGTTATTAGATCTTGATTTAATCTTTGACTTCTTTGATTGATTGTGCCTCCTTTAAATTTTGACTCGATCTTTAAGGTATTGTTTGATCATACTATTATTTGCATCATGTTAGTATCTGCATCATGTTTTGCATCTTGCATTTGTCCAAAAAATTACGTTTTGATCTGATTCCTTGCAAAGGAGTACGTAGGCAGCTCGATAAAAATTTGAGTACGACCAACATCATATGTATGCTTGTGTGTTTGTGGCTTAAGATTGACGACTCGGTCAGATGAATGTTGTCTCTGGGTCTTTAAAATAACTCGCATCACGCGTTGCTACGCAAGTTGTGTCAAAGAGGGGCAACTGTAGTCGTCCCAGTTTGATCCCGCCTAATCTTAGGTTGGTCCGGGTGCTTCCGATAATGAAATCAAGTGGAATGGTGCTTCAGAATGATCCTCGAGAAGCGATCCAAGATTAGTATCCAAGCCAAATGATCAAATCCCTTAAAACCTTAAATCGCTAACTTCAACCCTTGAGATGTCAACTTTGAACTTAGGACCGCCAATTTTGAATTCTGCGACCGTTACAAGAATCTCTTGAAAACATAGCCAAAGTAGCGGTCGCCAGCTTTGAACCTTAGGGTTGCTAACTTTATTGTGGCGACTGCCATATGAAACCCTTGGAAGCTTTGAATATGTGGCGACCGCCAACTCCATACCTGGCAACCGCCAACTTCAAAAGGCCTAACATGCCCCAAAATGTGTTAGTACCTCATTGGTTGATAAACTCTATAAATACTGTACCTCTAATATGATTTTAGGAGGACAATTTGAATATCAAAGCTCTAACGGGTCGAAGGGCGACAGATTTTGACAACTGATACTCTGCTGAAGTACTAAAAGGACGACCACCCTTGCCGATGCCTTGTTAGATTCTCGACCCACCCCTATACTTGGATTTGAGCTTTTTTTGAGGATTGGCCTGTTGATCACCATTTTTCAACTTGAGGATACCCCGGATAGAAGCGCTTCAGGTATTTTATTTGGATCCCCGGCCTTTCTTTTTTCCCTTTCTCTCTTTTGAAGCGATCGAATTAATTTTAATATTTTATTTTGAGTCATTACATAATTGATTCAATTACATTGTTTTATTTGATTAGATTGTAGATATTTAGTTTGGATAAGCATATTTAGCTTAGTTGAGTTTAGTTAAATTAGCTAAATTCTTAAACCAAAATAAAATTTAGTTTACCATGTTCACATTGCACACCCGCATTTAGAATACTGTTATTTTTTCATTTATCAAGATAGTGCCAGCATATCTGGCAAATGCGATATACAATGTCGTATTGTTACATTTAGTGCACTTATATTTATACGGTCGTAATCGTTAATATTTTGTCCGTGTCTTAAAATTTTCTCGCTAAATATCAATTATTACATTCCTTATGTAGTAATCGTTACTTTCATAGTAAATCTTTTATATTAGCTTAATTTCATTTAAATAGTATTTCTTTTCTTTTATTATATTTTGTTATATTTTGATGAAATTCATAGTAAATATTTCATATTTTAATTTCTCTTAGTACCATCTTTTATTGCTCACTATTAGCATAAAATCCACATTTAATTTGAATTTAAAGATTTTGGAGCATATTTTTGTTTACTTTACTCAAAATCATGATTAGGATAATTTAGACTGTTTGATTATTTGATAATATTGTATGCAATTTTGATTAGAATCTGAAAAATTTTGGGATTACATTTCTTTTGATTTGGTACCATATTATATTTATGCTAGCTTAGGTTATTTAGTGATATTGCATCTAGGTTCGCTCAATGTATCTTTTAGTTAGAAATTATATACAATAGGATTTAGAATTTTTTTTGCTATTTGTTTCATTTTGGCATTCTATATACGTAGGCTATGTATTTTTTCTATTTTGATTTTGAATGTTTTCTCTTCATCTTTATTTTTTGTATTTGCATACATTTGAAAATTTTAATTAAGAACCAATGATTATTAGTAGAGACCAACCTCACGGTTGGGCGAATGAAGTGCCTAACATCTTCCCAGTTCGTACCTTAGCCTCTGGACTATTGTTTTCTCTGATTACTAGTTTAAAGATTAGTGATTTTTTTTTTTCATAATTTTTCTCAAAAATTAAGTGGCGACTCCGTTGTTTACAAAAAAAAAAATTTCAATATTTAGTTTTCAAGGTGTTAAAGTATTTTCTAAACATTTCTTAAATTTTCTTATTTTTGAAACAAAACCCTAAATCCTAACGCTACACGCACCAATACTGCTTTTATGCTATTGCCACCGCTGCTCATCTAATTGATCTTATTCCAACTCTTACTCTTCTCAATTCCCGATATCCTTTTTAGTGTCTGTATGGGACTACACCCGATTTATCCCTTCTTCGTAACTTTAGATATTTAAGCCTTATAATTCCAATAAATTTCAACCTCGTGGTTCTCTTTGTGTTTTCATGGGCTATTGTCCTTGGTTCTAAAGGCTTTCATTATTTTGATTTCTCCACTAGTCGATGGTATTCTTCTCGTCATGTGATTTTCAACGAGTCTATCTTTCTCTTTTCTTTTTGTTCTTCACCTACCTCTGATTCTTCTTTTTCTTTTTCTTTTTCGTTTTCTTATTTTTCTTCCTCAGTGGAAATACTTCCTGTCACAAAGCTCATTTAATTGGAAAAAAGATATTATCAAGTTCCTAGAATCGACTTCGATGAGACTTTTAGTCCAATGATTAAACCCACTATAGTTTAAGAAATTTTATTTTATATTATTTAATCAAACCAATTAAAACATCATTCTTTTTTATGTTTTTAATCAATCTATGCCGTGGAATGCGGGAAGTAAAGAATCAAATATCCAAACTCAATATATGAGATTTTTTTACGTGAAAAACCCAACTTGGGTAAAAAAATCACAAGACTATTCATAATCAAGGTAAATCAAGCACTAATCAATTGAACAATGACAAGACACCCACTTACAGACTTTGATTGAATTCTCAATCCAAACGTCTTAAGCTATCTTGCTGAATTCACGTGCACTGTTCTCCACTTAATCACCGCAGCAACGAATTCTTAAAATTTTGCAAGTATTGAATTCTCAATACTTTCACACCGACAGAATCCTCCGTCAATAAATTTAGAACGCCTTCTAAGTTAAACACGAACAATCTCAAAATTTTTAAAACTTGAAAGGAACTTCTAATGTGCTTTAGAATCTTCAATTATTCTTTTTACGTTTTTAATCAATTTTTGTCGTGGAATGCAAAAAATAAAGAATTAAACATCCAAATTCGACACACGAGAATTTTTACGTGAAAAACCCAACTTGTCTAAAAAACTACGGGACTAATCTTAGTCCAGGTAAATCAAGCATTAACAAATTGAATAGTTACAAGACACCTACTTATAGACTTTGATCGAATCCTTAATCCAAACGCCTTAAGCTATCTTACCGAATCCACGTGCACCATGTCTCGCTTGATCACCGCAAGAACGAATCCTTAAAACTTCACAAGTATTGAATCCTTAATATTTTAACACCAGCAGAATTCTCCATCGGTAAACTTAGAACGCCTTTTAAGTTGAATATGAACAATCTTAGAATTTTTGAAACTCAAAAAGAACATATGATCTACTTTAGAATCTCTGATTATTGAAGTGCAGAAGTTATTTTTCGTGGTTGGCCTATGATCCTTTATATAGGTCTCAAAACTAGGCAATTGGAGTTTCAATCGAATTGAAACAGCTTGGGGGTCCGCTCGAGCGGTCATGTGCCAGACTACTTTATGCTTTTGCAAGAACCTACTTCATTGGGTGGTACTCTTGGCTTCTTATGTTATATTTCAGTCTTCAAACTTGGATAATATCATGACAAAAGACTTCTAATTCAACCAAGACTTATAACTTAATTAAATGACTTAACTTAATCAAATAACTTAGGAGTTCTATAGCTATCCAACCATAAGAGTCTTAAACCAACTAGAAGTCTTACAATACTTGTACAACCTGGATTGTCACAAAAATATATGAAATTTAATATAATTAATATTAAGGATAATTACATTTATCTCCCATAAGGTTTAAGCTTATTATAGGGACCTCCAATGTGGTCTCTGAAATTACACTAACTTCCTGTGAGATTTAATTTTAACATCAATTGCATCCCAACTGTTAAAATTTTCGTTAAAATTTAACGAAAATCGCTCCTCCCACCCCAAAACCACCATTCCCACCCTAAAATTATCCTTCAAACCACTTTTTTCTCCAAAATCACCATTCTCACCCCAAATTTCAACGGAATGATGGTTTTGGGAAGGGTGATTTTGGGGTGGGAAGAGTGATTTTGGGGGGAAAGGTAGTTTGAATAGTTGTTTTAGGGTGGGAAGAGTGATTTTGGAGTAGGAGGGGCGGTTTTCGTTAAATTTCAACGAAATTTTTGATAATTTTGGTGCAATTGATGTTAAAATTAAATATCTGGGGAGGTTAGAATGGGAGGTCCTTGTAATAAGTTTAAACCTCAAGGAAGATAAGTGTAATTATCCCTTAATATTATAATTAAATTCCTAACAATCATTTTCTTTTAACAATTTCAGGTAAACACAAAAGTACATAACCAAGCCAAATACATAATTTTCAAGTTATAGTCTTCTAAAAGAACTCTTCATGTAATCTTTATTCAAGTAAATTTTTTTTTCTTTATTTTTCATCTCTTGATAAAAAAAACCCGACAATTTCTCCAAAAGATCAAATTAATAGAAATCATTAGAAAATCAGTTTAAATCAAATATGTTCTAATCCAAGCCAAAAATTCAAATTCCATTCCAAAAACAGAGAGTTCCAAACTAAACATATCTCCCTCTTTTTGTGTATGGACTGAAAGTGCCACTAAGAAAATACCATGAAAAATTTAAAGAGGCAATCACATAAAGTTATTTTTTCTTGAAAAATAATATTTATAAACTCCCAATTTTTATTTTTTATTTAATTTTTAAAAAAAATTTAACAACATTATAATAAAATAAATTATTTTGACATTCAAACCAAAAAATATATAAATCATTCAATTAAGATCAAAGTTTATTAAATTTTCAAAATAAAAACGAACTTAAGATTTAATGTCACGAGAAAATAAAAAAAAACTTAGGCAAGAGTTTACTCGATTTTTTCTTCAAATCTCAGATTCAATATTTATATATGAATGATATTTCATGAAACATATTTGAGTATTTTTAAAAAAATTTCATACTTTTGAAATCTAACCGGATAAATTCTCAATGTATATCTATTGAAGAAATATGAAAGTTTTTCCTAAAAAAGAACTGTATATAAATAAAATTATTTATGCCTTTATTCGGTGGCTGTAACACTAATACGAACAAAAAGATAAGGTTTGCATAAGTAGCCGTTTTCTTAAGTATGTTCGTACAGTAGTATAAGTTGCGGCTTTCACACTAAAACGAACGAGAAAATAAAGTTCATATAGGTAGCCATTTTCACATACATTTCAAAAATAATTGCATAAACAATGGTTTCCACACTATAACAAACGAAAAGACAATGTTCGTATAGATAGCAATTTCAGTAAGCATTTTATAGCACAAAAAGTTCTAAATGAGAATGGACTAGTGGATAAATAAACAGATGGGGGTGGTTGTAGATATCAACATCAATATAGAGATTCAATCATCATGGTCGATCAAAAATTGTTCTTTAAAAAATATTCAAAAAGGTTCCAATGAAAAATTTGAACACAAGTTCAAATATCTTTTATTTGAAAAATAATCAAGTATATTCAAAATTATTAATTTTTTAACTTCTTACCAACAAAAATTAATAAGCCAGTTTTTTATTTTGACTTATTTCATAAAAATTGATCTACTTTGAGTTAATCGAGTTTTACAAATTTGAAAGTTAAAAGAACTACCAAAAATTTTATATATATAACCTTTTTTTAAACTTTTTTTTAAAGAGAGAGATAAACATTATTCTAAAACGCATGTTCCTGTTGGAGTGCTTCTAAAGATTTTTTTAACAAGTTGGTTTCTTGAGGCACTAAAAAAAAATACATTAGCAATCAAGTTTGATTTTTTAACCAATACAGATCGAATTGTAGGCAAAGAGGTTATAGGGGTGCAAGATTTCTGACCAAAAATAACTTTATGCCGGTTGACCGCTCGAGCACCCATTGGGTTCGCTCGAGCGTTCGACTACCAGTGAGCTATTTTGTCTCTTTGTCAGCTGTTTGCTCGAGCACTCGAACGGTCCGCTTGAGTGCCCAACTGCTAGCGAGTTTTTTCATGCAATAGTCTGATTTGGTCATGCAATCTTTTAGTTTTTCTTTTATACGAATACGATAACAGAGATTTTAACTATCTACAGGAAGGTCGGATATGACCCACAATACCACAATAATGACAGATAGGCACAAATTTTTTAAAATTGATTGATTGTGGCAAAGATTTTTGAAAACAGTTTCTCGAAAATTAGGACTTCAATTAATCAGAACTTTTCAAAGTATTTTGACGCAAACCTATAAGTACGTTGACTGCTTTAACAAAATTGATTTTACCTAAAGTCTTCGAAGCAGATAAATTTTTAACATACCCTAATCAAGGTCGGTCTGATACCACTTTTTGAACACACTTCCAATCTTAGGGATTCTGCATTCAACTTCTTGAGAGTGGTATTAGTATTAAGTAGTTCAAATTCTAACTCTTTGATTCTCGCCTTAAACGAGGTTTTTGAATTTTTTGAGTTTTGTAATTTCACTTCTAATTCTAAAATTTTGAATTTAAGGGAATCACAAAACTCAATAAGTGCATTCCTCTATTTGTCATAACTGACCAATTTTTTAGACATTTTGGATTTAAAAATTTTTAATTGAGAAATAAGAGCTTCAGATTCAGTCAATTTTGATTTAAGGCCTTCATTCTCTTTTTTAAAAATTTTAATCTTCAGTGATAGCTTGTGATAACTTTTCTCATTTTGTAGCTTTCTCTGTGCAATTTATCATAAGCCTATTGAAGCTTTTTTTCACTACCATCGCCTGAATCTGAACCTGAATCTGAATACTCTTTTTCGGAATCACTATGAAAAACACCTGATTCTTGGTCAGAGTACTTAGATTTAAATGAGCCAACCGATGCAGTAAAAGCCACAAAATTACACTCTTCATTATCTAGTTCGGATTCTGTTTCGTTTTCACTTAACTCACCATCCCACATGATAGAAATTTTTTTTTTTTTTTTTGGACAATCATGAGCCATATGATCATACCCCTGACATTCAAAATACTGTATCGTCTGCTTTTAAATTTTTGAATTTTTTTTCATTTTTTGCAACATTCTTATTTTTGTCACTAGTTTTTTGCGAACTTGTGTTTAAAGTTAGATTTTTTAATTTAATTTTCTAAGAATAAAATTCATAACTTCAGGGTCAAAGTCCATCTCATCATCAGTAGATTTTATGTCAACCTTAGAAAATTTTAAGGCAATACCTTTCAATCTTTTAGGTTAACATAGAGTCGGCTCATAAGTCTGAATGTTTTCAATCAATTGTTCCACTTTAAAAAGATCAATATCTTTACTTTTCTCAATAGCAGTGACTTTTGGTTGAAATCTTTCAGGTAGAGACGGTAAGATTTTCTGAACAATACGAGATTCTGAAATTCTTTCTCCAAGTGTAAAACAAAAATTCACAATATCACTCAAATTTGCATAAAATTCATTAAAGATCTCACTTTTCCCCATTCTTAAAGTTTCAAAACTAGTAGTAAGTTTTGAAAGTTTTGAGAATTTTACAGTTATAGTACCTGCATGAATAACTTCAAAGATATTTCACGCTTCATTAGTAATTTCACATGTGCAAATGCGTAAAAAATCTTTCGGTGTGACACCACTAAAGATGGTATAGATAGCCTTGCTATTCTAGCTTTTATTTTCAAAATCTTTTTTATCTCATTGTTTGGTTGATTTTAAAATAAAATTATTCACATACTTGATAGTAGATTGGGTATAACTATTAACAACAGAAATTCAAACACTTTCAACGATGAATTTTAAAAATACCCACATCCAAGCTTTCCAATAAGTGTAGTTCCCTTCATCTAACTGGGGTGGTGTAATGGTTGAGTTTCATTCTCTTGAAAATTTCAAGATTAAAATTGATAAGGACTGTTTTTTCAAAAAAAAATTATTTTTGAAAAACATATTTTTAATCAAAAAAATTATAACCCATTTTTTAAATAAAAAATTATAATTATTTTAAAAAAAATAAACCCACTCTGATACCAATTGAGTTTTTATATATATTTTTTAATCAAACCAATTAAAAAATTATTCTTTTTACGTTTTTAATCAATCTATGTCGTGGAATACGAGAAGTAAATAATCAAATATCCAAACTCAATACACGAGATTTTTAACGTGAAAAACTCAACTTTGGTGAAAAATCACGGGACTAATCCTAATCCAAATGCCTTAAGCTATCTTGTCAAATCCACGTGCACCGTTTCCTACTTGATCACCACAGCAACGAATCATCGAAACTTCACAAGTATTGAATTCTCAATACTTTCACATTGGCAAAATCCTCTATTGGTATACTTAGAACGCCTTTTAAATTGAACACGAACAATCTCAAAATTTTTAGAACTTGAAAGGAACTTTTGATTTGCTTTCAAATATCTGATTATTGAAGTGCATAAGTTAATTTTTGTGGCTGGTTGATGGTCCTTTATATAGGCCTCAAAACCAGACAATTGGAGTTTCAATCGAATTAAAATTGCCTAGGGTCCGCTCAAGCGCTCTTAGGACCGCTTGAGCGTCATGTGCCAAGCTTCTTTCTGCTCTTGCACGAACCTGCTTCATTAGCTTGTACTCTTGCCTTCTTGTGTTGTACTTTAGTTTTTCAGCCTGAATAATATTCTGATAAAAAATTTCTAATCCAAACTAAGACTTACAATTTAATTAAATGACTTAACTAAATCAAATAACTTAAGAGTTTTATAATCATTAAACCACAAGAGTTCTAAATCAACTAGGAGTTTTACAATACTTGTACAACTTGAATTGTCACAAAAATATATAAAATTTAATATAATTAATATTATAAATAAATTCCTAACAGTTCACGTTGTGTTAACTCTTGCAGCTCACTTTGGTTGGCAATTGAAATTACTTGATGTTAGCAATGGTTTCCTTTATGGCCTCCTCAAAGAAGAAATGTACATATCTTAGCTCTGAGCTTGTGGATCCTCAATATTTTGATTATATTTTTCATTTTCATAAATCCTTATATGGTCACAAATGGGCGTCCAAAGCCTAGTTTGAGCAATTTACCACTCATCTTTGTACTCTTGACCTCATTGAATCCTTAGTTGATTCCACTTTGTTCACTTACAAGCATGGTGATACAAGTGTCATTCTTTTTTGTCTACATTAGTGATATCATTATCATAGGTATTAATCTTACCCGCAAAATTGAATTCATTCACGACCTGTCCACTATGTTGAACTCAAAAATCTCAACCCACGCCACTATTTTCTGGGTTTAGAGATCAAATACATTTCCCAAGGATTGTTTATTTCTCAAATGAAATATGCTCAAGATTTGTTGTCTGAGGATGCTTTGCATGACTAAAAGCCCTGCCACACACCCATTGTTGCTTCTTTACACTTCACCAAATCAGTCGATTCTCCATTATCTAATTTAACAAATTATTGTAGCATCGTGGGAGCTCTCCAATAACTCACTTTTACAATGCCGAATTTTGTTGGAATCTGTGAATTCATTGACCATTGAATTCCAAAATCCAATAGCAGAATTCAATTGTAATTGAATTGGCCATTCAATTGACAATTGAATCCTGGAAATCAATAGCCATGAGTGGCTATTGATTTTCCTGTAACCCCCTCTATGATGGAGGGCTATATATGCTGTCATCCCACAGGGGAAGAAAAAGAGACGAAACAGAGCAGAGAAGGAGAGCAACAGACGGAAAAACAACAGACAGAAGGTGAGAAAGGAGAGATACAGTTCTCAGGTTATAGTGCAAGCTGCAAGAGAGAGAAAGATAGACGGAGTACGTTCGTAGCCGATCCTTGATGGTGTTCCAACGATCGTGGAGCTGTTTTATCCTGGGAGAGTGACGCCGGTGGAATACCTACAACACCCTCGGTAGGCGGCGAATCATT
>JAOTRH010472148.1:0-26728 GCA_034768845.1 Heliamphora exappendiculata | reverse complement strand
TTTCCAGGCTTCAATTGCAATTGAATGGCCAATTCAATTGTAATTGATCCAGCTATTGAAATCTAGATTTCAATGGCTAATGAAATTCACAGATTCCAACAGGAATATGCATTGCTTTTGTAATCCAATTCATGAAGATTGTAATTTGATTTGATGGAGAGAGATATACAAAGAATCAGATCCAATGGGTGCCGCTGAGTCCGCACAAGTGGTGGAAGATGAGGAAGAAGAAGAAGAATAAAAAGAATAAGAAAAAGGAGATAAAGATGATAATGGAAAAACTCATAGAAGAGAATTAGGCGACAACAATTTGGTAAAGAACATTCTAGAATAGGAGCCGAAGATGTATCCCTGCCACGCCTCAGCATTGCCGCTCTCCCCTGAGACGACGATGATGACTATGTGTTGATTGTCTAAAAAACCAACGAAAAAAATTGAAAACGAAAAGTGAAAACATCTTTTATCTGTTTTCAAAAATTGAGCATTTTTTCATTCAGTTTTTTTGATTTTTTTGGACATGTTTTTGTAAAAAATGCCAACAAACGTGTTTTCGTTTATTTCAAAATAAAAAATTTAGAAAATTGCATCCGAAAAATTATACCAAACAGGCCCTAATTAGTCGATAATATTCATAATTCTCACATTAAACTCTAGAAATCAAAACTTGACATATAATAAATCCCAATATGTCGAATTGTGTCGGGCCTATAAAATTAAACGCATGAATTGCCAACAAGTGATAAAAGAATTTCGAGTTAAAATGATAAAAGAAATCGAGTTAAATTTAGGACACTTTCCCATATATAGATGAAGTAATAGAAATTTGATAACTTGGGCTGGTTGTACTGCTTATCTGTTCAACCTGAAGAAACTTGAACTCAAAGGTGAATGTGTAATAATTCGGTAATCTCATAGTACGATGTAGTATTGTTTGCATAGAATTTTTATTTAATTATGTAGTAAAAAATATTTTGCGTAGCACAATATTAGTCCACTTTTGTTAGATATGTAAAAAATAAAAATAATTCATTTGAACATTTTTGTTTGTCAAAAGTGCTCCGTAGACAATAGCACATGGTATTTTGAAAGTACCTAATAATTTTTTTATCATTCAATAATATAGCAGATCGAAAACGTGTCGTATTAGTCATCGTTAACTCATTTTTGTTAGATAGATAAGAGATAAGAATAATTAACTTAATGTGTATTAATTTTTTTTATTTACCGAAAATACTCAGACAATACCTTATAATTTGACAAGCTAGAATTAGCTAGGTTTGACCAATTCATTTACTGCATTGGGCGAGACGTTAAAAACCTCATTTAAATTTGTGTGCAGTGGGTGGAGGTGCATGTTCTTTCCTCTATGGTGCAATTCTTATACAATGTATCAATTTAACAGTTATGCATTATATAATGTGTTATACAATATATAATTGTGCAATACTGACCGTTAAATCATGAATTGCACAATGGTCTTGTTTGGGCTAACTGTTACGAATTTTGCATATTTTTTTTTGACTAAATTTTATTTTTTCGAATCGTTTCGATGAGATGGATTCAAAAAGTAAAATATTTTGATCAAAAAATAAAAAGAATTCACTAAAAATAAAAATAATAGCTTGATTAAATAATAGCTTAATTAAAATATTAGCTTATTTTGTCTTTTTTTAATTTTTTATATTTTGATAAAAAAATTTATTTCTACAACTTGTCTCAATAAAAAAAATTTAAAAATATAATAGTTTGATTAAATAATAAAAAAAATTCACGAAAAATAAAAATAAATAATATTAAATAAGCAAATAAGTAATTATTCCAAAGCCAATAATTGCATGGTGGAGAACTCATTCTCATTTTTTTTTAAAATCGGTTGGTGTTTAGGGCAGAACCGATTAAGGTTCAGTGGGCCTGTCTCCTACTCATCAAATATTATTTAAAGTTTTATTATTTTTTTTATATTTTTATAATATATGATTTAGAAACGAAGACAGCATAGTGGGGCTTGTGTCTCACTAAAAATGTAAAATATCTATAAATACTTTTATATTTTATATTTTTATTGGATTATTGTATTTGTGCCTATATAATAAAAAATGTAAGAATACTTTTAATATACTTATATTTCCGTATTTCTTATTATTTAATTGTGCTCCTCTAAACTTACATTATACCCGTAAGTATAGATGCAAAGTACGAAACTAAATTTTTAATTTCCAATTTTATTTTGTATTTCTTCGTTGTTGAGCATTCTCTGATAAAAACTCGTCATGATTAATTATAAAAATTATACATCAAAATTATTGTAAACGTTAAAATATTAGACAGTTTTATAAAATTATGCCTTATAAGTCTTTATTCTAACTAATGAATGTTTAAATTTTATATTTATTAATTATGAAAAAGATTTCTTGTTGAGTTTGATTGTGAAAAGACAAATCATGGTGCTTGAAATTAAATCCTTGGCCATATTTGAGGTGTCGAATTAAATTTTTTAAAAATGAGAGATAAATAATACGTAGGTCGATCTCACATATTTTTTTTAATACCAAAGAATAGTAACGGGGATTATTTATACATCGGTATTATTTGGCTTGAGTTTGGTTAAAATTAGATAAATCACGGAGTAAGAGTTAAAAAATTATTTTTTATCGTTAAATAATATTATTAGAAAAGAACCTTTTTGCGTCGGCCATCTGTCGTCGCTAATAGTGTAAAAACATTGTTATAATAAAATAAAACTAAAATGGAATGACAACAGAAGTACACACCATGAGATGCTCAAAAGATAAGAACTGTTAAGAAAAAAGAAGTATTACTATGAAATTTAAATTCAACAAAATAGACAATCACTAACAAAACTTTAAATTCACATAATTGGTTTACACCCATTTCAGAAGATATCAACAATTAAATAATCAATAAAAAGGTAAAAATGACACATAAAAATAAAGTTTAGTGAGATCAAACACCAATACAATAATAAATAGTATAAATAAAAACTGTAGAAAATATACCTGCTGAAGAAGAGCATTCCAACACTAAATTGTCAATAACCAACTAAACTAATAAATTTTTTTAGATTATACCTTTTGAAGATTGCTCATCTCTATTCTTCAAAGATTTTTCTAGAAATTAAAAGCTGCTCATCTCTATTCTTCAAAGAAATTAAAAGCTGCTCATCTCTATTCTTCAAAGATTTTTCTAGAAATTAAAAGCTGCTCTGCTCATCTCTATTCTTCAAAGATTCTATTCTTCAAAGATTTTTCTAGAAATTAAAAGCTGCTCATCTCTATTCTTCAAAGATTTTTCTAGAAATTAAAAGCTGCTCATCTCTATTCTTCAAAGATTTTTCTATAAAGTTCCCATCTCTCACTGAGTCATTAGCAGTTTATCAGCAAAAATTCATATGCAAAATAAAAAGAGAACGAACTATATAAAAATAGACGAAAATCTTCAAGTGCAAAAAATTTAGCAACATAATCAAATTTAAAATAATATAATATAGGATAAGTCTAAAGGTTTAAAAGGATAATAATTTATAATAGGAAAAATTTTAAATTTTGAAAATAAGCTTTAAAATTTGAAAGGATATTAATTGAATCAATAAAATTAAAATTAATAGAATATAATGAAATTTTTAAAAAGATGGTACGTTGAGCTAAACAAATAGAACACATAATTATTGAATATTATTACGATTACATAAAATTTAAATTCAAAAAAAAAAAAAAAAGATAGTAAATTAGAGAAATCAAATAAAATACATAATTATTGGATATTAGTTAGAATAAATAAATTTCAAAATTTAAAAGGATACTAATTTGAATCAATAAAATTGTAACACAGAATTTCTAAGTATTAACATATCTAAATCTTCATTAATATAATTAGACAAATTTTAAATTTACGAAGATAGTGATTTCGACCAATTAAATTATAATTCCTAATTATTCTATACTGTTAGAAATTTTAAAGAAATTAGTAACTTGGTAGTTATTGTATATTATTAGAAATGTTGAAAAAAATTGCATTCAACTTGGTCAAATTAAATAGTAACACATACTTATTTGATGTTATTCATATCAGATAAATTTTACATTTTAAATGGATATTAATGTGGACCAATTAGTTTAAAACATATAATTTAAGTGTCTAAACCAGCATATATGCACCCTAACTAATCTTTGATGGACCAATCTAATCATCTACAAGTGATACAAAACCAATTAAAACTAAGTCAAAGAATCATATGGAGTACTAGCAAAAAATGTTGATACCAATTAAAATGTTTCACACTTCAAATCTTGGACGGAGCAAATTTCGAAGTACCATACCTTGACCACCATACTATTAATCACTTAAAGTTTTTAAAATACATAATTATTGAATTTAGAATAATCAAATTGTGCCACTTTTCTTTATTCAAATGTAGTTTGAAAGAACCCCAGTATGAACTAATGGGTAATGAATGATAAGTTGACATCAATATTAAATTTTAAAAGATTGAATGATTTAAACTAATCAAATTGTGCCATATAACTTTGATTCAATTATAGTTTGAAAGGATAGTAGCTTGAATCAATAAAGGATTATTAGTCCAAGAGCTTTTTAATTAAATTTTGATGATTTTCATAATTTATTTTTTAAGTTAAATTAATTTAAAAAAAATAATATTTAATATTTTTAAAAAAGTAGTGTTGACACAAAATGGTAAATGAGTTAACACATTTAGTCATATGAGATGACTCATCTCTCAAATGGATTGACACTTAAGTATTCTTAAATAAGAATATTTTGTGTTGACCCTAATTAATAATTTAATCAATACTTTAAGGTAAAGAATACATGATATTCTCAAGTGTGTCAACATCATTGAGCTAATAAGTTGATACCTTAACATGTTTACCTAAGATGTTTCAAGTATTACATTTTGAGTCAACACGAATTGAATTTTGAGTCGACACAATAGAACCGAAACTCTCTGCACCAAAATGAGTCGACACAAACTCAGTTTGAGTCAACACTAAGTGATTCTTTACTTCGATTATTCGGGGATTTTGAGTCGATACCAATTGAAGATGAGTCGACACAAATGTACTGACACTGCCTGCAGAATTTATAAGTCGACACAAAATGCAACATGAGTCGACACATATCTATTGAAACTGCTTAAAAAATTTTGAGTCGACACAAAAGCCAAAATGAGTCAACACAAAATTACCGAGAATTCCTGCACCTTTTAGTGTCGACACCAATGGCAATTTGAGTCGACACAAAAGACTCTTCCAAAAAGATAAAGAACAAAAAGAGTCGACACCAAAACTATTTGCGTCGACACCGTTGTGTTAGAGAAGGGCGCAAAAATTTGAGTCGACATCAACGAAAATTTGAATCGACCAAACAACTAAAGAACCAAGCACTAGAAGATTTGTGTCGACTCAAAACTATTTGTGTCGACACATGCGACGAAAATTCAAATTACGCGGCTGAGTTCAACAGTTGAATTTTTGGCATTTATTACTCCCACCTACCTCTAACAGTCATGAATCTTCAAGAGCTTATATAAGTAGTTATTCTTCAACATTTAAAATAATTGGAGACTTACGTTTACTGTTGTATTGCTTGAATCAAACACAAAATCTCTCAAGCTCTCATTTATTACTCATAACTCCAGGTTTTGTTTCTCATCTATTTACTCCTCATTTATTGCCAATAATTTTGTAAAGAGAGTGAGATATATTCATTGTAACACCTCATTTATTGTATCTAAGAATGAGTTACCATTTATCATTTGAGTGAGTAAGTAAATTTCATCAAAAAAGAACTCAAGAGATTAGAAGAAAAATAGGGAGGTGTTTTTCATAGGATCGTCTTGATGTTGTAAAAGTTTTGAATGTACCCGTAAGCATTTTATATTAGTGAAAATTCTCAATGGAAGTTTTGAGGAGTGGACGTAGATTTGGAAGAAGCCAAAACTACTATAAATCTCAGTGTTCAGTTCAATCGTCTTGATGTTGTAAAAGTTTTAATATTCGTATTATTTTATTCCTTAATTATACTTGCTATAATTATTTGTAATATTAAAATATTTTTAAATTTTTTTTTTAAAATTGTTATTATTGTTTTGAAATCTAATTCACTCTCTTTTTGAGTTTCCTAGGACTAATAAGGATAAAATTATATTAATTTTAAATTTAAAAAGAATAAAAATAAAATTTTGTATCAATCAATTTGTACTACATATTTTTTTAGTATATATTAAAATATTCAGAGTCTAAAAGGTTTGTGATAGACGTTAAAACTTAAAAATTCAAAATATTTTATTTTATATAATACTATAAATATGTTCATAACTAAATTAATGATAAAAAAAAATTATAATGTATATGAACTTTTGAAAACATGACTCTAACAAATAGTTAACGAACTAAACAAAACTAAGTTTTGTCCCAATCAATTGGACTCGGCTACATGAATCATTCTATATTATTTTATTATGTTAAAAGTTATATTTTCAGTTAGTTTTAGTAAGTTCATATATTTTTTTAATACAACATTACATGTCAATTTGAATTTACTATTCTCCCTAGAGATGCTAATTTATATTATTTTAATATAGTTATATCTATTACTATTGTAATAATTAATTTTTAAAATTTTAGAAGGAATTGCAGCTTCACTAGCCTTCTTAGGTCCGTCTATGCGTGTATATATTCTTGCATTAATATTAGAACTTAATTAATAACTAATTATAACTAATTATTATCCCAAACAATCTAAAGTTTTTATTTTTTAACAAAAAAATAAATCTCTTAAAAATTAAACTTTTTAAATATTCCAACCAGGATCATATTAACATCTTATATTGATCAATCAAGAAACTTAATTAGTTTACAACAAATTATAACTTTATTTTTTCCAGTTGACTAATAGGTTCAACCGCTCATTTCATTTTTTGGTTAGTTTATTAATTAGTATCTGTCCTTTACATTCAACAGCTCAATGCTGGATGGAATCATGGAATGAGCTGGATACAGGTTTTAAATCAAACCGTTTGGGATAATTACGAGTTTTTTGTTTTTTTTTTCCAAGAAAAAATTAGCTAAAACTTTTTTTATTTTATTTAACTGTATAGAAATTTAAAAACTAAAATATTTGTATAAAAACAAAAAATTTTTTATTAAAAATAAAAATAAATAACATAAAATTTAATTTGCAACTACACACCAATCACATAAACTGAATCATGTCCATTTATTTACATTGAAATTCTGGATCCTGTAACTTGTATGATTGAATTTATGTGTTTAAGTATTTTTTTTAATAATATTATTATTACAATTTTTGATCAAATGACCCATCTCGACTAATTATTCGGTATTTTTAGGGTACCGTATATATCATATATGTGGCATTATTGAGTATTTTTAGGGTACCATATATATTATATATGTGGCATTGTCAACGTCATGTACCTATATAATGACGTAGCAAAAATTACTTTGAAACAATATAGATTTACTTTTATTAAATATGTAAAAAATAATAATAACTCATTTAATATACATTGAATATTTTTATTTATTAAGAGTTTCACAGTCATTGCCTACCTAGTACTATGTGAGTATTTAATAATGAATAAATATTAAGTACTCTTAAAAAAATCATATAAGTGATGTTATGATGTACTTTTGATAAATAAATGATTACAACTTATATAATTTAAGTTATTAGTTATCTCCTAATTATTTAATAAAAATAAATTGTTATGTTATTATTATAAAATTTACTTCTTCATATTAAACTTATGTTTGAATTAGTTTTATTTTTTTAGAATTTTTAATTTTTTGACTTTATTTTATAAAAAAATAAATATAAAAATAAATATAAAAAAAAAACAACTACTTCAAATAAGTAAATTTTTTTTAAAAAATTTAAACAAAAAATACCTCAAAAAAAACTAAATAAAAATACACATAAACTTACCTGGTAATACTCAAAAAGCGTCCCATAATTACTCCTAATAATGTAACCCCACATGTTATCCATAAAAACGCATCACTCCACTCTCCAACCATCACCAGTCTCCACCCCCATGGCTAACTCAACTATCTCTCTCGCTCTCACATTTCTCTCCTCTCTCCTCTTCCTCCTCGTCCCTCAAACCCACGCCCAGTCCACGGCGGCTCCGGCGCCGTCTCCGCCGGCTGGCCCAATCAACATCTCCGCAATCCTCGTGAAAGGCGGCCAGTACACCACCTTCCTCCGCCTCCTGACATCCACCCAAGCGGCGGACCAAATCGACAACCAGCTCAACAACTCCAACCAGGGCATGACCGTCTTTTCCCCCACCGACGCCGCCTTCAACAACCTCCCCGCTGGCACCCTCAACAACCTCACCGCCCAGCAGCAGGTCCAGCTCGTGCTCTACCACGTCGTCCCCGAGTTCTACTCCTTAGCCGACCTCCAGACCGTCAGCAACCCGGTTCGAACCCAAGCCACCGGCCAAGACGGCGGAGTTTTTGGGCTCTTCTTCTCCGGCGAGGGCAACCAGGTCAATGTCTCCACGGGCGTTGTCGAGACTCAAGTCAACAATGCGTTGCGTCAGGAGGCTCCGTTAGCTGTGTACGAGGTGGATAAAGTGTTGGTGCCTAAGGAGTTCTCCGAAGCTAAAGCTCCGGCCCCTCCTCCGCCGGCGACAGGCACTCCCAGAAGCTCGAACGGCACAAATTCGACTGCGGCGACGGCGTCTCCGGGCAGTGACTCGGGGCGGTTAAGAGTGGGGTTGGGTTTGGTTGCTGGGCTTGGGTTGTTTTGCATGGGTTTACTCTACTGAGGGAGCCATGAATTTTCATTTTCTTTTTCTTTTTAACTTGAGGTGTAAAATCATGGCATGAGTTGTTGATACATTGCTTTAGAAAATAAAAAAATATTGTTAGATGCACATATTCTTCAACATAAAATTAGACACACCTCTTTTAAATAAATAAAGTGGGGTGTATTCAAATACGATAAATAATACATCAGAACTCTAAAAAAAACAGATTAAATATCAGTTTTCATTTTAAAAATATTTTGTACACCTATAACTAATTAAAAAAATTACATAAAATTAATTTTAGCTATTTATTTATATTGAAATTAATAAATATTATAAATTTTAGTATAAATAAATAGTAGTATTCAATCTTTATAATTAATCTGTACCCCTGTGTACATAATATTACTGATGCTATTTTATCACTTTGTGTTCATTTGTGAGTGCATTTTGAAATAGTTACAAAATAAAGAAAATGAACTGTCTCTCCGTTTTTATTTATGGTGTAAAGGTTATTGAAATAGTCGTTCATGAAAAATATGAAGGTCCCCTTACGTTTACATTTATTGGTTTTTAGTTTGGTTTTTACAGTTTTTCTAAATTATAAACAAAAATGTTATCGATAATTTTTTTTATTTTAAAAAAAATATGAACAGTTTTTATAACTTGCTAATTTTTTTGTGAATAAAAAATATATATTTTTATTTATTTTGTAACTAAGTTTTTATTCACTTCTTTCTCTTCTGTCATCTTTAATTTTTTTCACCTTTTTGTTCTAACACCGATAAAAATATTCGGCCACCATAACTTCTGATTATCATATTTGGCCATTGCTTTCTGCCTTTACATACACCAAAAACCCCTTACACCAACCGCTATTTTCACCCACCACCTCTTTTATCGCTAAAAAGTGTATATATTCCTCCACTTATAGTTGGTATGTAGCCATTATTATTAATATTAATTTTGGTTATAATTTTGACTCACCTACTACTACCTCCATTTATTATCTCCACCCCATGCTCACCACCTTCACTCAAAAACATAAATTTGTCAAACATATATTTTTATTTTATTTTTAAAAATAAACAAAAATAGATAAAAATAATCCAATCCATTTAATTTTTAATATGTAATTATCAGTAGTTTTATGTTTGAAGTGCATTGATACTAAAAAATATGGACAGCCTAATCTAAAAGTCTATTTTTTAGGTAAATATAATTCTACCATGTAATTATCGATATTTGATTAACTTAATTTTTAATATGTATAATCTTGTCGATATATAAATTCTATAATATATATGCATTGTTCAAATTAATTATCAAAATTAATCACTGCAGCCACCATACAAAAAGAAAAACAAGTATCTCTATTTCTTTAAAATATCTTGGCTTGTCTTCGGTCCTAATGACCGGTCAAGTTAGACAATTTTTATATCCAAAATGACTCTATTTTGATAACTTGAGTCGTTTATTTTATTATTCTCAATATATATATTATTATTATAACTAATAAAGTTAATCGGATATCGATAACTATTTTAACAAATCACATTTGTATTAATAAAAATAAACTGTAATGTTTATTTTATAATAAATTACATTTGTGTTAACAATATTCGATCAATTTAATTTTTTATGATAATAATATATAAATTAAAAATAATAAATTAAACAACTTAAATCATCGAAATAGATCCCTTTTAAATACAAAAAATTTCCATCCTTCTTTAAAGACTGGAGAAGAGCCATTGGTATGCCTACAATATTCATGGCTACCTGAGTTGCTTGAGCCTTCTGCACAATAAAATTAAATTTTAAAAAGTAAAATGCATGTTGTCTTAAGTAAATAATATTTTTTTAATTTTATACAAAGGTTATTTTAGTAATTTTAAAAGAGGTGATTTTTGTAAAACAAAAAATATTTAAAATATTTAAACAATTTATGATTCCTTCGTTTTCTCCGTTGGATCTCGATCTAAAATCACAAGAAAGAAAGAGAGATTTATACATAAACAATTGAATTAAAATGGATAAAAAATTGAAAGGGGTGAAACTAAGGTTTTGTTTGGTAATTTAATTTTAAGTTAGGTTTTTTGTTTAAAATCGCTTTAAATTAAATAAGCAAGAAATTCGTTTGGTAAATCGTATAAATAATTTTAAGTTAAAAGACAATAAGTTAAAAATCTTGGCTTAAAGTGGTTTTAAGCTAAAAAATAAAAAGTTAATTTAAAATATTTTAAAATTTATTTTAGATAGTTTTATATTCAATATTGATCTTGTTTAATAGATTTTGAAGAGTAAATTTTAAAAATATAATTTTTATAAAAAATTTATGTGTATAATAAAAGTTATAATATTTTTAAAAATTTATAAAATTATTTTATGTAAAAAAAAATAAAAAGACTAAAAAGTTAAAAATATTTGAATTTTTAAATAAATCTTTTTAACTTTTTTTAACTTTAAAAGTAAAAAAATAAAAACCCAACTTAAAAGGCAGTTTCCAAATGCAAGGTCTAACTCACCTCAGTTTCAATTAATTGGTCTTAAAACTAAGTCAACTATGGAAGAGATGGGTAATTATTGGGTACTACTCGACTACCATGTCACGTTCCGAGCATCGTATTACTATCTAATAACTTAATAAAAAATATTATGATTTAAAGATAGTTTGGTAAAAGTTAAATGCTGCCCTATTTTGTTAGTTGCCAAAAGTTAAATGCTGTTCAATTTAGTGTTTGTTTGGCAATTTGATTTTAAGTTAATTTTTTAGTTTTAAGTTAGTTTTTTAACTTTAAATTACTTTAAACTAAAATGTTAAAAAATTCGTTTGGTTAGAAAATTAGTAACTTTTAACCTACCAAAAAATACCAAATAAACAAGTTGTAAAATTTTAAATCTATCCTTATATGTAAAAAAGCTAAAAGCCACAAAAACTAAAAGAATAAAATTAAAAATTATTATGAAAAACTTCAAAAAACTTAAAAATAAATAGACTAAAAGATCAGAAATAGAAAACAAATTTTTTTTGACTTTTTAAATTTTAAGTCAAAATTAAAAAATTAACTTTAAACTAAATTAAAGTTGGTAACCAAATGAAAGTTTAGCGTATATCAAGTATTATCATTTTAGAGAGTATTACGTAAATAATATTACATAATATCACTTAGTTTTTTTTTTCAAAATAAATTAGTTATAGCTACTCACTTTTGCTATTTTGAATTTATAATTGGTTTAGAAAAAAAGACCCGAAAACTAATTAGGCTTTGTTTGGACTTTCTAAAATGTTTTTCTTGTTTTGTTTTTTTCTTTGAAGTCAATTTTAAGTTGGTACTGATTGACAACCTCAGAAATCCCACTTACTTTTTTTTTCTTTCCTTTTTATGAAAAGATCTATTCATATCACAAAAAATTTAACTTTTTTATAAAATGAAATAATAATAGTAATAACACTCATAAAAAAAAACAACTTTACTCTAAAATAGTAAAAAAAAAATTATTTTAAACACTACAATTTTAAACTAAATATCATATTAGATTTTTAATAAAAGTAAAAAAACTAAAAACTTAGTACAAACAATCTTAAAAGCCTCCCAAATAAAAAAATTTCTTTGTTAAAAGAAAAATTAAACCTTTAAAAAGTCAAATTTGTTAGATACTCCAAGTATAATTTATGTTACTAATAATATAAAGCATAAAGCAGAAATAACAGTATAAAGTAGGCTACTAATTTTCCTATATTTTTTTTTTCCAATTCTTGTCATACAAAAAATAAGAAAAGTGACTTGTTTAATTTCATTTTTTCAACTTAATCCCAAACACCTCCTAGCATCAGAATGCTCTGATTATGAAGACAATTATTTGCAAACAAACAAATAAAGAGGTGCTTGAAGTAGTGAGCCCAACTTAAAGGAAGGAGAAATGAAGGGTTTGAAAAAAAAAATAGTTATAATATTGTTTAGATTATTTTTAACAAGAAGAGTGGAAGTAGATGAATTGTTAGTGAGGGAGGAAAGGACCAATTTTTTAGAGGTTTTCTTCCCCTCCAAGATTGGAAGGAAATTGAGAGAGAGTGAAGTGATGACCACAATTATTTTCATAATGTTAATAATAATTTTTTTATTAATATTAAAAGTATCGAATTAAAGTTAATATAAAAAGGTTATAAAATACATAAATAAATATTAAACACATTTCTTTTTTTTTATTAATTGTTATTAAACAAACAAAATAAAAAATAATAATACTCTCATTTCTCTCATGAATAACCAAACTTAAGGTTACGATTACTTGAATTTTTAGTATAAGTAGCTACAAAGTTTGCTATGAATATAAGCTTTTTGTATGCAAACTCTATCGGTGACTATTGATCACTATAATTATTCCTTTACTTTAAAGTACAAGCTCTCAATATATCCTCTAATGTCTGAATAGTTCTTTCAAATTATCCATCAGTCTGCAGGTGCTTAGCCAAGTTAAATCTAGTTGAGTACCCATGACCAAATGATGTGTGCTCCAAAACTTCAACACAATATGGGGATATGAATTCGAGATAATCAATACATGTAAAACGTGAATCCTAACAATCCCCCTCATAAACAACTATATTAGATGATCCAAAGTACTTCTCGAGTGGGCAAGTCTTTTAGGCCTCTCAACTTGCTTCTCCTTTATTAATTGGTTCAAGTTAAGGAATCTATGATTCAAGTACTTAACTCTCTTCACAGTTCATATTCAAGTCACCAGTGGAATGAATAGTTTGTGTCATCACCTAAGTACTTAGGTTAGAGTAGTTGACACCAGTTAAGTGGAAGAATACCCAAGCTATTGGAGAAGCGAGTAGCTTGGGTCATGAGTGACTCGAGTTATGAGTAGAAGTATTGTACCTGAGCTACTAGAGGGGTGAGTAGCTTGGGTCATGAGTAACTCGAGTTATGAGTAGAAATATTACACCCGAGCTATTGAAGGGGTTAGAGTAGTCGACACCAGTTAAGTGGAAGAATACCCGAGTAGCTTGGGTCATTAGTGACTCGAGTTATGAGTAGAAGTATTATACCTGAGCTACTAGAGGAGTGAGTAGCTTGGGTCATGAGTCACTCGAGTTATGAGTAGAAGTATTGCACCCGAGCTACTGAAGGGGTGAGTAGCTTGGGTCATGAGTCACTCGAGTTATGAGTAGAAGTATTGCACCCGAGCTACTGAAGAGGTGAGTAGCTCAGGTCATGAGTGACTCGAGTGGATGTATTGTTTAAATCATATAGCTAAAAAAAAGAAATAATTCTTGTTACCAAAATGGAGTTCTGTACTCAAACGACCTGAGATATCATGTAGGTTGAACCACTCGCTCGAGAAGGGGAGCCAAGTGGCTTGACCGCCAAGCAGGCCAACAGCACTAGAGCGGATAAAATGTACCAGAGTGGATCAATCGTGCCCGAGTGGCGCGATCGTACCCGAGTGTTTTAGGCATACCCGAGTGACTCGGGCATACCAGAGTAAGTCGATTATACCTTAGTAGGTCGACTGTACACGAGTGGGTTGGGCGTACCCGAGTAGGTCGACTGTACACGAGTAGCTCGAGTGTACCCGAGTAGATCAATTGTACCAGAGTAGCTCGAGTACAGATTGTACTCGAGTAAGTCGACTGAATACGAGTGGGTTGGGTGTACCCGAGTCGGTCGATTGTACACGAGTAGCTTAAATGTCGTACTCATACTGAGAAGTTTTGCATTGACTTTCTTTCATCTTTACTCTTATTATTGACTTACTCAAGCTATTTGCTCTAGTGGCTTGGCTCATAATTATTTATGTATTTATTATTCAAAATTTATATGTCAATAGGCGATGACCCACCTACATTTTGCCCCATGCGCGCGTGTGATATATATAATATCGTGTGCGTGCACCTATTACCTAATCGTTGTGACTCCTCATCTTCCTCAGCCAGTGGTTGGCGCCATTACTTTGAGTATCCGAACGATCACTCCATTATTCTCTATAAGCCTTTCTCTTGGTGATTTATTTTTCTCTTTCTTTTCCTTTTTTGCGTCTACCAGAGGCTGTTGAGACTTGTGCTATGTCAATGTGGAAGGAGCTCGATTTGATTGGCGGCTTGATAGTATTACAGAGGTTTCGGGATGCTACAATCAGGGCCAAAAAAGTGGGTAAGTCAAGATTAATAAGATGAGCTATGTACTCTAGTAGAATCCCCTGAACGCACATCTGCACCAGGTGGGACTCACTAACTGAGTCATGACATTCAACAGCCAGATTTTGGAAACTTTTGACATACTCGAGCAGGTCATCTTTCAACCTTTGCATTTCTCCAATCAAGGTGAGCGTTATTACTTTCTCATGTACTTGGAAGAACTTCGTGTGGAACTTGTTGACTATATCTTCCCAGGTGATAACCGAACCTAGTGCAAGATTCACATACCAAGTTACCAACTGTACAACCTGTCTGTCAGGGACTTTAAGAACTCTCGCAAGCGCAGTGTGTGATGTCCTCCATATGCCCCTAGTGTTTCCACAAACTGTACTGCGTGTTCTTTGGCATTCCCTTTTCTTCCATCGAACTTCATAAACTTTGAGGCTACGTAACCTTCAGGATAAGGCACCCTTAACATGTACAACAGATAGGGGACTGGATATCTAGATCCGACAAGGATGGCAGCTGTCTTTTTATTCTCTCTTAGTGGAACATTGCTTGAACGTTTGTAATCGTAGCGAATTGAGGAATTGAGCCTTCATTCCTGGTAGAGCGAGATCCAGGTTGATAGACCCTGGCATCGTTACCGGGGTAACCTGCGATTGGGGCTTGATTTGTTTTATTGGCTGATGCTGGCCCATTGGGGTCACCTGTGGATCTATTGGCGCCTTTTCCATTGGTAGCCTCTCGCTTGGAACCTTTGCTTGATTGGCGTTTGCTACTGCCACCAAGATCGAATTAGTTAGCCATGTGATAGCGTTCAGGATGCTAGTTTAGCCATCTTGAATAGTCTGCAACGCATCTAGAAACTGGTCATCGCAGTTGTTATTGGGATTCACCTGTTGTTCCATGCCAGGCTCAACATCGTAGTCGTTGCTATTGGAATGACCCTCTAACATGATTGGTTTAGGAGTTGTGTGTAATCCGCTCCAAGTGCTAACTATTTACAAATTCACCTCCCTAGTGGAATTGCCAAATAATATAGAGGAATAGATAAATAATAAACAATAATAAAAAAGTAAAATATGCGAATTAGTCAGAAACACATAACAAAGAGAGATATGGTTGGATGAAGGAGAAAGCTAATTGAGTATGAAGTACTGGTAATATAAAAAGCATTTAGGCTCTCCAAATCTGATTATTCTCGAAAGCACTACTATCCATTCTATTTATAACACTTAAAAGTATTAAGTTAGGATTAAGATAAGGCTCTCTAGGAGATATAATGAGATCATAAAAGGTAATCTCGGGGAATCAAGAGATTTTATTCTGAACATCGACAGAGTAGTGTTTTACTCCAACTCAATTAGGTTAGCTAACATATGCCCTGTGGGTACCCGACCCATTCGGGTCTAGTACCCAACCCACTTAGGTCGAGTGACTCAGGGCTCACTCGAGTGACTCGAGTGGAAGGGTCCCGTAGTTCGACAAATTCTTTCCTTAGCCACCAAGCCACATGTCTCTCAATGTCCCATGCAGGATTGTACTACTATTGTCTTCATTGTCTCCGTGATAGTCTTTCGATTCTCAGAGGAATCTATAATTATATAGTTTGTGCTATATCTTGGCTGTTCATCTGTGTTGAGCCACAAAGTCAGTGCTATGTCATCATGATTAGGTAGTCAGAGCTATGTTACAGTCAGTGCTGTCTTCATGACCCGTGCCGTGCCAATAATATAGGCTGTGCTATCTTCATGATCTGTGCCATGGCAATAATAGACTCTGTACTGTCTTCATGGTATGTGCCATGACAATAATATAGTCTATGCCATGGCAAGTAGTCAGAGCTACTGTCGTAGTTAGGGCTACGCTTCATAGTCTGTGCTATGGAATCTCTTCATTTGTAGTCAGGGCTACGCCTTATAATCTGGGTTATGAAATGTTTTGTGCCTCTGCACGATGAGCAGTGATATTAGTTGGCCGAGTTATAGGGGGTCCCAGCAGCTCGGATTCCCAGTAATTCAAGTAGGTCAAAGTCTAGGTCTTCTTGTAACTTGAGTAACTTGGAGTTGTATATCCGATTTACTAATGGAGTAAAATTGGCCCACTCGAGCAACTCGGGTTACTTGAGTAACTCGAGTGGGCGAGTCTTTTGGGCCTCTCAACTTGTTTCTGCTTTATTGATTGGTTTAAGTTAAGGAATCTATTATTCAAATACTTAACCCTCTTCATAGTTCATATACAAGTCACCAGTGGAATGAGTAATTTGTGTCATCACCCAAGTTCCTGAGTTAAAGTAGTCGACACCGATTAAGTGGAAGAATACCCGAGCTACTGGAGAGCCGAGTAGCTCAGGTCATGAGTGACTTGAGTTATGAGTAGAAGTATTGTACTCGAGCTACAAGAAGGGTGAGTAGCTCGGGTCATGAGTGACTCGAGTTATGAGTAGAAGTATTGCACTTGAGCTACTGAAGGGGTGAGTAGTTTGGGTTATGAGTGACTCGAATTATGAGTAGAAGTATTGCACTCGAGCTACTGGAGGGGTGAGTAGCTCAGGTCATGAGTGACTCGAGTGGATGTATTGTTTAAATAATGTAGCTGAGAAGAAGAAATAATTATTGTCGCCAAATAGAGTTCATTACTCAAACGACTCGAGATATTATGTAGCTTGAACCACTTGCCCGAGAAGGGGAGCCAAGTGGGCCGACTGTACTAGAGCGGGTAAAATGTACCAGAGTGGCTTGGCCGTACCAGAGTAGGTCAATTATACCCGAATAGTTCAACTGTACACGAGTAGCTCGGGTATACCCGAGTAGGTCGACTGTACACGAGTAGCTCAAATGCCGTACTCATCTTGAGAAGTTTCGCATTAACTTTCATTCATTCTTGCTTTTAATATTGACTTATTTAACCTATCTGTTCTAGTGGATTGACCCATAATTATTTATATATTTATTATTTAAAATTTATATGTTAATAGGCAACGACCCAACTACAATATGTAGTGTCAAAGGTAACTACATCATAGAACTCTTTGATTGTAGCACTATTTCTTGCATTTGCCCAAAATACATTTTTTAATCGGCCATTTTCAATAAAAATCCATTATATAATAAAAGTTTTAATTATCTCTTTTCATTTATTAGTTAGCGACATTGGCGATCCATGTCTAGATCTGGAGTCAGTGGTTCGAATTTGGTGGTCAAAAGAGAGAGTGAATGAGGAGGAGGAGGAGGAGGAGGAGGAGAAGAAGAAGAAGAAGAAGGAGGAGGATTGACGGTGACGGTAAGGAGGAGGAGGAGCAACGCCAAAGAGGAGGAGGAGGAGGAGGAGGAGGAGGAGGAGAAGAAACTTGAGATGGTTTTCTTTGATTTTTTTCTTGGAAAAGTTAGGGGTAGGAGAGGAATTTGCGTTAGGTGAGAGAAGAAGTAGGGTTAAATGTAAATGTAATGTGTCAGATTCAAGTGAAGATTTGAGGGGTCTTAATAATGGAGTACACACACATAAGGGATTAGGAGTAAAAGTGTCAACAACGTGATTTCTTTTCTTGAATATTGGGCGTCCGTAGCTTTACCGGTAAATTGAAGTAGCAGATAGACTGGACTCCACGTCGAATTGTAAAATGTTATTGGGCCGTTAGAAACAAGAAACAAGCCCAATCTTCAAACCCGCTAACCGTCATAATTTCTTTTCTTCCAAGAAAGAAAAACATTTCCCCTAGACCATAAAATCCCGCCCAACTCTCTTCGCCTGTCCACTCGGGGACCTCATAAACCCTAAACCCTATTCTCTCCCCACCTCCCCGTTCTACAATTCTTTCGTCTCTTTCGTGCCTCGCATAAGGTTCTCTCTCTCTCTCTCTCTCTCTCTACAGGCACTCGTGTGCGAGTATTCTGGAGCAATAACAGCTCGATTTCCGAATACTATTTGCACTTCAAACTTTTTGGTAGCAATACCCTTGTGTTTATGGATGTGTTGTGTTTGATTTCAATTTATTGTGTATATTTATTCAACCTCTTAGTATTAACTTTGTGCTTGAGCGATTCTTGATGTTCAAACCGGGTGGTTCGAACTTTCTCTTCAAGTACCCTTTTTTTGGGCATTTCATTAGCATAAAATTCGGCAGTGTTGTCATAAGCGCACTAGGCGCAGCCTCAGGGCCTTGAATCCACTGAAGTGGGGTGGGGGCCATCCGGAAAACAAATTTATAATATTAAGTTTCAGAATTTAGTTCATTTTACGCTTCATTTGTTTAGAGAGAAAATGATTTTCATTTATTTATTTTTTATTTGTTTATTGTGACGTCAAACCAAAGTCAATGTAAAACATTATTTTTTCAACGGAAAACAAATTTATAATATTTATTTAGATGGAAAACTTTCCTTTTTTCGAGCACAATGAGACGTACCATAATTTTAACAATGACCTAAGCCCAAAACCGTAAAAGTTTTAGTGATCTTCTCCAGATGATAGCAATCTTTAATAAAACAACATAGCTCACTGTAGGGGGTATTGGTTCATCTTTATAAAACAACAAAGCTCACTTTGGAGTATCAATTTGTGTATCCATATGACAGGCAATCCCTTAGCATTCCCTTGATAAGGGGCCTTGAAATGCTGAAATAGGTGAAATAACTGGTAAATTTTAATTGATTGAGGTCATATCCTATGGATCTGTTTGTCTTTGTGCTTCATGATGTGTTGTGTTTTGTATGATGGTTCCAGGTCTTTATTATATTATATCTTATCATAACATGATTGTTCCAACGCTTCTTGCTACCTATCATGGCCCTGCTTCCGTGAAATCTCCACTTCATTTATGAACACATGCATCATCAAAATTTGTTTTCAAACTTTTTGGTGGAAAGATTTTCAAGGTCTTTGACTTAAATGTCCTTAATGTGGAAGATTGGCTTTAATGCTCCAATTCAAGTTATATGTATTCTCTTTTTCTTCAAGCATTGCATGTGCATCGTGCATGCGACATAGTCTAGTTTAGACCGTGGGAAGCCCTTTGAAGAAACTAATACAATGTACAATCTCTGCTTCCCTACCTTTCTTCTTTTCCTTAACAATTGCTGGGCTGCCCTTTTTCTCCTATGCTCCAAGTTAGGGTTTTTAGATCTTGTCCTGGCCTTCTTCTTCTTTGTCTTCATCTCTCTGTTCTGTTGGGTTCCCTCTCCTTTCTCTCTCTCTGTCTATATAGATGCTGGGTTCTTCACATCGTTGATATGGTTCTATTCTGCTTTCTCCCCTCTTGCTGGCTTGTGAGTTCTAAGCTTTGGTCTATTTGTTATTTTCCTTTTTCCAGGGACGCAGATCAATCTTTGCCCAAGCACTTACTTCGATATATTTTTTGTTCCTTGCTGCCATAATAAAAGAAGGGTAATGATTACAGCCTATTTCGCAATCAGTTTATAATTATTCGTGATTAGTTAGCTATTTAATATTTGGTAGATGCCTTATGGCTTTTTGAACAATAGATGTTTTTTTTTTTAATTTATTTTTTTGCCTTAGTGTTTATAACTCACAAACTCTTTTATTTTACGTGACTTGAACCTTGAATTATTTCTCTATGTTGAATTATCTATTTTTTTGATAAGTTAAATTATCTATTTTTCATGGACGACAAGCGTCTTAATTTGATGAAAACTGCCACTGTCTTAGCCCTCGACCCCAAGAGACCTTAGTGACTCAGCGTGCCTTAATGTGTTTCTGCTGACCAAGAGTTCATGCAAGTACAAATGTGAAAATCATGATCTTAGCAAATACATCACAAGAAGCCCACTATCCAAAGGAAATATGGAAATACTACACCTTATCATATCAAGAATATTTATATGTGAAGCCTACATAGTCATCCAAGACCCTGAATGAGCAATAATTATCTGGGAAAATATACATTCATTCCCAAATTTTGAAGCCCACATGGTCATGTGAAGTCCTCAATTTAGTAAATACCTCATTGGATCTTTATGAACGCATAAAAGAGATAAAATATGTATATATTTTCAAATTTAAGTAACTTAAACTCTTCAAGTTCGATATCACACATATTTAATTTTAACAGGTTGAATAAATATGCACCGAAATGGCCTTGTGCCAGTAAGTAAATATATATGCCATCATTCGATTCCTCTAATTTTAGGAACATGAATCTATGCCATTATTATTTTTATGAACAAGCGTGTCAAAATATCACACTTGACAAATTCAATTGTCATTAATTGTGCATGTGTAGTCACACTGTGTTTTCTAATATCAAGAACATAAATCTGGTTGGAGAACATGAACAATACTTTTTATTGTGGCTTTTCAGTTTTTTATTCTTTGTTTGCACCTTGATACACTTAACATTTGATTTGTGGACTCCTACCTGAAGAGCAGCTCATGCACATTTGTTTTTTTTTTTTGCTCAAGAATTCTTATGGATTTCTCTCTTCCCCCTCCCCCCCTCTCTCTCCCTCCTGCTTTCTTTGTCTTAGTTTGTGTTCTTTAGGTGGCCGTTGTGTCCAAAAAATCTGTTTTTGTTTGTTTTATATTCTTGTACCACACGATTGATATTTAGTACTTGAAATCTTTATGCACCAGCTAATATTTTAAGAAAGGAAATGCCAAGCGTCCTCATTGTTTGGTTGTCGAGTTGCAATTCATTGGAATTTGTGGTTGGAACTTTTATCAGTGCGCAGAGAATTAAGGGAGCTTAATTTTTGTCCTGTCATGTTGATTGTTTCTTTACCATTGTTCTG
This sequence comes from Heliamphora exappendiculata, assembly GCA_034768845.1. Lineage (NCBI taxonomy): Eukaryota > Viridiplantae > Streptophyta > Magnoliopsida > Ericales > Sarraceniaceae > Heliamphora > Heliamphora exappendiculata. Next base: position 5,010 of record JAOTRH010472148.1, on the reverse strand, counting down.
ATTGACTTTTGTTTCCTTTTATTTGCATTTATCTTTAACTTCATTTTCCCATTCCTCTTTCTGTACGCCTAACTGATTTGTTTCTTTTCAATTCCAATTGACTGATGCATGACAGACTGCTTGCTAGTTTTTGTTTGGTTAATGTCCATTTCAATTTCCGCACAATCATATTTAATTACCTATTTGCAGGAATTTGGATCATGAATTTCAACAACGTGAGAGTCCCCAAGATGCCAGGCGGTGGCGCGGCTTCTGCATTACTCAAGTTAGGGGCTGTTGCTGGGCTTGGTGTGTATGGGGTTGCTAACAGTCTATACAATGTCGATGGTGGACACCGGGCTATTGTCTTCAATCGCATAGTTGGCGTGAAAGATGAGGTTCGTGTCTTTTTTTCTCACTTCATTCTTGTTATCTTGCATGTGAAATTGTATCCAAGTTGAAAGGAAGATGATATTTACACTTTACTTGAAGCCTCTCACAGTCCCTTTTTTATGTGTTTTAGCATCTCACAAGGGGGGAGTTTGAGGATGAAATTGTAGCATGAATATTATGTCCCAATTGAACTTGGATCAAAATTATTTCCTTTACATATTTTCAAGTTTTAACATTTTCTATAATGTTTGATTTTTCTTATTTTTCATCCCTTTTAGGCCTTTTCTATTATGAATTTCAAAACTTGTATCTTTCCTCAGTTTTCATTTTTCTTCCCTTTGTACCTTTTTTTTGGGTGTAAATCTTAATCTTTGCAATTTGCATTTTACCGTGGTTTATGATTTTGGACAGCTACAGAAATTGGATGGAATCATTGTTACTTGATCAACAAATTCTTTCATCACGCTTTTCTTTTAGTGCTTGGCTCTCATTATTGTTATAGTTAATTTTCTTTCTTGCTTTCATATGTTCTTTGGAAGATCATGCCCTACAATTTCCTCCTTTGTTTAGCGTAACTCTTGAATTCCAATAATGTTGTAATTGTGTATAAGTTCCTCAGTGCTTAAGCATCTGCGTTGTTTTGTTTCATCTCCTAGAACCAAATGCCTATATGTCAAATTTGCAGGTGTATCCTGAAGGGACACACTTGATGATCCCGTGGTTTGAAAGACCAATCATTTATGATGTTCGTGCTCGCCCCCATTTGGTGGAGAGCACTTCAGGGAGCCGTGACCTCCAGATGGTATCTTCTTTCAGAAATTTATCATAGTTCTATTGTTAAACAAGCTTGTTGAAATGGTACACCTGAAGTTATGGCTGCAATTTTTAGCCTCTATAGTCTATATACATCATAAGATCGTTAATATCTCGTGTTCACTTATGCATAGAATCCTTGTGATTTTTGCGAATTGTTAGGAATTTTCCCTTCATTGAAGGTTGTTAAAAATCAGGAAAAGCTATGTTGAATGTTCTAGTAATGTGATTTTATGTGGTGCTGCACCTGGTTGTCCCGCATCCTTGGATTCATCTAACCAATTGCCTAACCCTTGTATTAATTCCCTGAAATCTTACTTCCACCATCTTGCGGAGAGGCTTTCTGGTTATATGAGTACCTGTTTGGAATTCTCTCTCTCTCTCTCTCTCTCTCTCTCTCTCTCTCGGGTTGACATCAAGTACATGCATACTTTCTGGTGCTTTTAATTTTTTGAAAGAATTTCCTTCTCTCTCTCTCTCTCTCAGGTTGACATCAAGTACATGCATACTTTCTGGTGCTTTTAATTTTTTGAAAAAATTTCCTTTGACTAGACAGTTTCTATTTGTTGCTTATTCTGTAAAGAGGATGTTGAAGATAATCGGCCATCCTCTCTTATGGTCCCTCTTTTGTCTCAAAATTATATGGCCTGTGTAAACAAATCAGACACCCAGGCGGGTGTAGTAGCTTCCCTTACACCATTCTATGCTCTCTCTCTCTCTGTCCGAGGCTCTTGAGGCAAGTAAGAGACATTAAATCACCTTTTTTGCAAAGAGTTATAGTGGTATACTGTAAATTTTTTATTATTTTAATTTTTCTTTAACAACCTGAATCCTTGAACTGCTGTGTTATAGCCTGGGAACATATTCTGTTGTGGAAGGATAGAATTGGAGAAAGGTCAAAGTCATGACGAATGAATTTACGGTGACACTTTTTTGTGGGGGGGGGGGGTTCTTTCGTTCAATTCACATAGATTTGGTCGTTAAATTTGTGAAGGATAAAAGGATTTACGTGAGAGTATGGACAGAAGTTAGGATTGAGTTTGTGAATCATAGTGTCATAATTGAACTGCTTATTTGCACTCTTGCAGTTAAAATACTAGTTTTGTAGTCATGGCTTCTTCATTTCATTAGGCCGTGGCATACATAATTTGGAACTTAGTATCCAGTGGTTGTAATAGTCAGAATGACACGAGAATGAATTTAGGTAAATCGATTTTTTTTTTTTTTTGGTATAGCCATTGATTTTAAGGCTCCTTGGTCAGAATTGACTAGTGCAAAGATAACTTCTTCAAAATATTCTTTGAAGTTTTGTACAGATGATATTTATTCTATGGTGTTCCCTCTTTATTTTGTGTTCTCTCTCTCTCCCTCTCTCATTCTCTATCTGTATCTCTATCTCTTATGTGGTTCTTGGGGGCTGTTGCCTAATATGATTTTCATAGTTGTTTCAAATATACATATTTTGTTCCTCTCCCTTGAATTGATGCCACAGTGAATTTTTAGTTTCTTAATGTTGTGGTCAAAGTCATATCTTAGAAGTAGCCTTGTGCTCATGTGTCTTAAACTATGAATGTGGAGAATGATTTTGTAAAGCATGCATCCAAATTGACAAGCGAGTGGATAATCACCACCCACCGGCCGCCGGCTGTTACTAGACCTTTTAGTGAGTTATGATCTCTCATCACTAGCTCCACTGCTGGGAACAATAAGACTGTTGTGGGGAAGGGGTGATATCTGGTAGCTGTTGGTCTTTACTGTGGGCTGTGTTTAGATGGTTTTCAAAGCTTTCATTGGTTCTTTCCATCCATTTTGGAGTGAAGAGGGGTCAATACTTTATGTTCTGCTCAACTGTGAAGTGTAGGGAGGTTATTACTTATTACTTCACCTCCTTCGTAAGAGGTACTTGAGTCCTGCATCCTGCTCGCATTTGCTATTCTTGGGAATATGGTATCCAAAGAGTACTTAGCAATAAATAGGATTCATGAACGCAAAGATTGATGGATGAAATGGGTTTGATAAAACAACGTATTAAATCGTCAAAAGTCAGGAGGAATGGACATGTACAACGGATGGTTGGTGACGTTTTCAATCAATATGGAAAGGTACTGGAGTATTTGTGCCTAAGAAGAGGTAGAAGAACACATACTAGATGCTTTGTAAGATTCCAAGAGGATAAAGAGGAAAATCTCGCAATATTGAGACTCAATGGCGCATGGTTGCTGGACTATAAACTGGAACTTTCAGACAGTGCATTTGGATTTGATGGTAGAATTGTCAGCAAAAAAATTGCTTCTTACTTTGGAAGAGATCAAGAGAAATTCAAAATATAGAATCATACTTTCAGAGATACTAAGAGCTTGTTTGAAGTGTCTAAAAAGCTTTGTTTTTTTAGAGGTTTAGTTTTTTCAGAAAAAAAAAGAGAAATTTAGATTGATTGGGATAATTTGTTTGGCTAATTTTTTGATTTTTGATTTTTTGCTTTTGTTTTTTATTAAAATGTTTAATACGCTCTTATATTTTTCTTTTAAGTTGTAGTATCTATGATAAAAGCACGACTTTTTTGCTTTGTTTTTGGGAGTAGAGTTGACTTTTTATTGAGGGTATTATTGTCATTTAATAAAAAAGGGTTGAGTTGTTTGTGATGTGTATAGGTTTTTTTTCTTAAAAAATAAAGTGAAAAAAGATAGTGGGATTTAGTGATACCAAACAGTATAGCTTAAAAGCTTACATTTTTACAAAAAGTTGGTTTTTCATATACCCCAAACAAGGACTAATGAGTTGGAAAAAATAGCAGCAAAGAAATCAAGCATCAGGTTGTAATCTAAAGAGGAAATTGACGATGAATGCGTGAGAAGATGTGATGCAGGGATAGTCAAGGAGTATAGATTAATACATTGTATAGAAGAAGCAATGGAAAGAAGTGTCTTCTATATTCAATTACATTATAGGAGGATTGAAAGTCCGTCTCTAGTTTCACGTTCTGCTAAAAATCAAAAAGTGATGGAAGGAGGTAAGCACGGCTTCACAATTGGTTTTAGATTGTATGAATAGACCTATAGTCTTAAAAAGCGATCGTTTTCGTTACGTAACGCCGTTACGTAGCGGTTTCGGTGACTTCCGTTACCCGTTTCAGTCGATTTTTTGGTATAAAAGAAATTCACAAGTGTAATGGTTGTTACACTACCATTACAGCCAAAACAGACTGAAATGGCACCGCTACGGCCAAAACGACACCGCTACGGTCGTTACGACACTGTTACGGTCGTTACGGTTTGTGTAACAGGATTTTAGATCGTGAATTTTTTGATTTTGTTTTTTTTATCAAAAGATTTCACGTTTTCTATTATTTTCAACCTAAAATTATTTATAGTAGTCCGACATGTCAAATAGTATTTGGGCATTGTGGGATTTGCCACAAGTCTCTTCAATTTCACAATAATCAGCTAATTTTGTTCTTCGTTGTTAACTTTTAACTCTTTAACATGTTCATTCTTCTTCCAGGTTTGATGAGTTCTTTAAGATTAAATATTTGTTGAAAGCTAAACAACCTGTTTGATTCAAGATCCATATGTTTTGAATATCCACTGTCTATGAATTTGAATTTTTGTGATGCTGTAGATAGAAAATATGATGTTCAAGTATTTTGTTTTTAAAAAAATTGTTCAAGATCTATACTTGTTTACAACCCCTCTTCAAAAAAATTAGATCTATATAAATTAAAATTTAAACAACAATATTAATTTTGAATTAGTGAATTCAAAATTAAAATTTAATTAACAAATTAAATATTGTGCTTTAATATATACAATACTTTATAGTTATTAA
>JAOTRH010472138.1:0-26728 GCA_034768845.1 Heliamphora exappendiculata | reverse complement strand
GGGGACATTCAGGAATTAAATTAAATGTTGAAGGGCGATTTTGGTTTTTGGCACACCTAGGGATTACTCCCTAGGTGACCGGCCCTAATATGGGGATGGAAATTTGTTTTTATGATGGATAAATATCTCTTTTCAATTTTGCGATAGGAAGATATATATACCATTTATATCTTAAGAGATACATGAAAATATATAATTAAGAGACTAAACCTAACCATAATCCCATCCATAGCCGCCGCCCCTCTCCCCTGTTTGGCAATTAATTTTGCCTCCTTTGGAGAGAAAAGTGTGAGAAGAAACTAAGAGAAGAAAAAGTCTTCGATCGAAATCAGTGCCCACACACCGTGATCGTCGTAGTGCGTCCGGGACATACGTGAGAAGGCTGCAAGGTCGTCTTCAACGTATTCGGGACTTTTTGAAACTTTTCGACAAGTTTCATAAAGGTATAATGCTATTTAAATTAATATTGTACTCAGTTTTCATAAAAAAATGCACACATCGTTTTTTACGGTAACGACGTTGGTTCAATTTTTTTTCCGTTCCAACACTCCCAATCCTACCCCCCACTTTATCTCCACTTGCAGCCAAGCCTTGTAACTCTTAGAAAGCCCACTGCAAAAATTGCCGCCAACCAATATCCTTAGTCGAGAAGACCAAGCCCACTGGTACTGACAAGCCCACTGGTACTGACCCAAGAAGGGGGACCGTTGCAGAGAACTATACAGATGACTCACAGTAGTCTCATGGTGGATTTGAGTATGCCCGAACTGACAAAGAATGCGATAAGGATGATAGAAAGTGGTCAACTTCTTGCCGACCAACAGAACCCCTGAATGACCCACTATCGCAGTAGTCATGGAAGATATCTTCAGCTAGGGGCATAGTCAGGAGATGTCCTCTGCGATCGAAGAACTCAGGTAATCTTGCCAAGTAGCCTCGATGAAGCATAGGTGATAAATCTGATGACGAATAAAGGATTTCACGCTATAACTATCAAACACAAGCTTCTCCAGTAGATTCACCTTCTCCATCAACCAAGTCTGAGAGAAACACATAAAAAAGGAGAGCTGAGTGAAAAAAATTGACAAATACAAAAAAAGGAGAGCTGAGTGAAAAAGTCTAAGAAAATGATAAAAAAAGAGAGCTAAGTGGAAAAACTCGAGAGGAATATAGAAAAAGAAGAGTTGAGAGACTACCGGCAAGAGAGCACTACCGGCAAAATAAGGGGCACCCTTAACATGGACTTCATCAAACCCAAGGAGAGTCTCGGCCAGGACTAACGGGACAAGATCTCGACACTCGTAGATTTGAGGAGCCACATCTACCAAGAAAGAACTAGCACACCCATCCAAAGGTCCCAAGAGGAAACGAGCCAAAAGACAGATACAAAGAGCATACCGACGTCGAAGTTAAAAAGAGAAGTCTCTAAGAGATCCCCAAGGCCCGAAGCAGTCTAAGATCCATGTCACATCAAGAAACCCATCACGAGTAATGAGAGAAGCCTCACGTTTGGAATAACCACAAAGTTGCATCAACCCATCCCTAGGACTCGAGAAAGACGTAAGGACAATGACCTCTTCTCGACCCGAAATCTCTAGAATGGCCAAAAATTCCTCCACTGTCGGATATAGCTCCTCGACACTAAAACGAAATACATGTACATTGGGATCCCACAATTGGACTGCTGCTCGCAGAAGATTCCAATCAACCCTCAGGGTTTACAAAGAGAATAACACATCTAGACCAAAGTTAAGGAAGTTTTTGCGCTCAACTGGTGAAAAGTCACACATCCAATCCAACAGAGAGATGTGGTAAGAGTGGGCTATGAAGAATGCAAAGAAAGTGCAAGATATCCAGAATAGTGGGGTCTGAAATAGTTGCCCGTTTTATAGATCCAGAAATGGAGGGAACCCGCAGAACCTGCTCAAAGTTTCACGCAAAAAACCTTTATCACGGTTGCCATATTTTTCTCACGGCCGCCATGTTTTCTCCTAAAATTCTACAGTGTGATGTTCAAACGTCTAGGCCACAAAACGTTTCTCCATGAAAGTTTAGGCCACCATACACAAAACCCATGGCCACGAGTTTAAAACTCACGGCCGCAACCTTTTTTATGCAAATATTTTGACAACCTCTCCTCATTTTGTCAATGTGCCCAAATCGTCGTCGACAACTCATAAACAACTTGCAACAAGGAAAAGCAATTTACATAGCAAGGCCACAAGCTATAAATCGTATCATCATGCATAATAGAAGTCTAAGCATTTCAAAAATAATTTTCATAGTATAATAATCATAAGGCATCCATGACAATTAAAAGTATGAATCAATGAGCATCAAAATCAGTATATCTCTGCAGTGAGTGGGAGCAGTGGATCAGTGGTGTATCATAATAGAATATCAGAATGTATCAAATAGGCACGCATGCCCAAACAAGAATAGGCACGCAAGCCTCTATGAGCAGTGAAGATGAGAAAAAAAACGTCAATGGTAGAACAACAAGTTAATCACTCCCATCGAGTCCTCTTCCTCTGAACAACGTAGCCAACCTAGGGTGGCTCCCCAGATGATGACGTTAGAGGCAAAACTGCCAAGATCATTATTTTTTAAAATAATGTTTGATAAAAATAATGGGACGGACAATCATCGAAATGGATTCGAGATAAAACTTTTGATATCAAACGATCAAAATAAAAACTCGTACCACCACAGTTAATTTAGAATAATACCTTTTGGTCGATTCTTCAACTACGATTTTTTATTCTGAGTTGAAGCTCCCGTCAAATCTTCTACTGCATTCCCTTATGAGATTCTCAATGTAGTGTGGACCACGAACCTTCAAGAACTCGTACCGGCAGAACTTGATCAACTTTAGTCTTATAGACAACTTATGAATTTGGTTCAGTCTACCAACATATTTATAGGGTTACAGTAGGGACGCGTGGAGTAATTATGATAAAGACTTCTAATGTAATCCAGATACGTATCCAGTGGTTTTCGTAATTAAGAAAACCTCTTAGCGATATCTGTAATTATGAAAACCTTACAGCGGTTTCTGTAATTTTCATAAAATACTAAATAATAGTTCATACAACTAAAAAATTGTAACTGTACTCTAAATCATAATCTCAAGATCATCTTGAATTGAGCTTCTGATATTAAATGTATAACTCATCTCTTCACGTAAACTCTAAGTCATAATCTCAAGATCACTATCAAAAGTCTTAGTGATAAGCTCTTCGTAAAAGAATCTGTAAGGTTGTCTCCTGATCCAATCTTGGTCACAGCAACATCACCCATCTGTATAATTTCTCGTATCAAGTGATACTTGCACTCAATGTGATTTCCTTTCCTGTGGACTCTTGGTTCCTTCGAGTTTGCAACCGCTTCGCTATTATCACAATAAAGTGTAATTGCCGACTAAACTTATGGCACCACATCCAGATCTAACAGGAAGTTTCTGAGCCAAACAGCCTCCTTGGCTGCTTTAGAAGCTGCTACGTACTTAGCCTCCATAGTGGAATCAGCAATGCAAGACTGCTTGATACTCCTCCAACTTATATCTCCACCTTCTAAGGTAAACACATATCCTGAGGTAGACTTACGAAAATCTTTATCTAACTGAAAATCTAAGTCTGTATACCCACAAGGTACTAGACTGTCTGCCTGGTAAACTAACATATAATCTTAATGCTTTTTAGGTACTTGATTATATTCTTTACTGCAATCCAATGCTCATGTCCTAGGTTAGACTGATATTTACAAACCATGCCAACGGTAAAGCAGATGTCAGATCTACTGCCAAAGCATGAAGAACCACCTTCATATTCTCTATCCTATCACGTGTCTTAGGATACTGATCCTTGGATAGAGTGATTCTATGCCTGAATGGGAGAAACATTTTCTTGAAATCCTGTATGCTAAAATGAGTAAGGATAACATCGATATACTTTTCTTGTGATAATCTCAACATCCTTTATTTTTGATCTCCTACAAGCTTGATCCTAAGGATGTGACTAGTTTCTTCCAAATTCTTCATATCGAACTACCCAGATAACCATACTTTTATAGTAGATAATACCCCCCACATCATTTTTTATGAGCAAGATATCGTCTACATAAAGTACGAGAAAAATCACCACGCTTTCATCATGCTTCTTGTACACACATGACTCATTTGGGCTCTGATCAAAATCGTAAGACTTTATGGCTTGATCAAATCAAATATTCTAAGACCTCGATGCCTACTTAAGTTCATAAATTTGCACAGCATGTGCTCTTAACCTTTCGCTATAAAATTATCTGGTTATACAATATAGATACACTAGTCAAGACTTCCTTTAAGGAAATCTATCTTGACATCTATTTACCAGATTTCGTAATCGAAATGAGTAGCAATGGATAAGAAAATCTGAATAGACTTAAGCATGGCTACCAGCAAAAAGGTTTCCTCATAATTGGTCCATTCTTTCTGAGTAAACCCTTATGCAACAAGCCTAACATTAAAGGTTTCAACCTTCCTGTCGCTCCTCTCTTTCTCTTGTAGATTCACTTACATCCAATGAGTTTTATCCCTTTAGGTGGTTCTATAAGTTTTCAAACCTGATTGGAATACATAGATTTCATCTTAGAATTGATTACCTTTTACCAAAGATCTACATCTTTGTCCTGAAGTGCTTCATTGTAGTTACAGGATTCGGTATCTAATTCTGTTGGGATCCTGTCAAAAGACTCTTTCAAGAACATATACCGATCAGGTTGATGAACGACCCTCCTACTACGACGAGGCACTACCTATGTCTGTATACTAGTAGTAACACGCTGTGCAAAATCTGAACCCTGTGGATCAGCATCCTATTCATGATTTTCACATGTCTTAATAATCCTCCCACTACGATGGGATAATGGAATATCAGTGACTTGTAGTTCTTCTTTCGTTCCACTAGTATTTTTTCTTATTTCTTCCAAAACATTATTGCTTTTGAGTCTATGATCCATAATATAATTCTCTTCCAAGAACCGGGCATTGGTGCTAAGAATGACCTTTTTATCCATAGGATTATAAAATATACTACCATTCGTTCCCTTGGGATACTCTACAAAAAAATAGACTTCTGTTCCTGATTTTAACTTACCCACATTTTCTTTCAGCACATGTGTTGGACACCCCTAAATTCGAATGTGTTCCAAACTAGACTTACGCCCGGTCTACAATTCTATGGGAGTAAAAATTACTGACTTAGAAGGTACCAAGTTCAAAATGTAAGTCGCTGTCTCTAATGCGAGTCTCCAAAATAAATTGAGTAAAATTGAATAACTCACCATGGACTTTACCATCTCCATAAGAGTCCAATTCCTACTTTCTACTACACCATTCTGATGTGGAGTGCCCAGTGCAGTCAACTAGAATACAATCGCTTCTGATGACAAGTAATACCTAAATTTTCTAACGAGATATTCCCCACCACAATCAGATCGCTGTGATTTGATACTTTTACCGAGATGCTTCTCCGCCTTCACCTTAAATTCTTAAAATTTCTCAAAGTATTCAGATTTACGGTGCATCGGGTAAATGTATCCATATCTTAAGTAGTCATTTATGAAACTGAAAAAGTACTCAAAGCCCTCTCTTGCCCAGATTGTCATAGGACCACACACATCATAGTGAATTAGTTCTAACGATTCTTTAGCTCTATAGCCTTTGGCCGAAAAGGGTCTCTTGGTCATTTTACCCTCTAAGCAGGATTCACAGACTGGAAGTGCCTCCACTTCCAATGAACTCAAAGGTTCATCTTCTACCAGTCTATTTATCATTTTCAGATTAATATGACCCAAGCTTAAGTGCCACAAAACGTTTTGTTCATTAAAGAAGAAAACTTTCTCTTATATGGTAAATTAGATGTGTTATTCAATTCAATTAGTTATAGTGTAGGATAGATTAGAGTAATAACATAAAGATCATCCACAAATGTACCAAAATAGATAACCTGTTTATTATCCTTAATTAGCACAGAGTTATTAAAATAAACTAAATATATATTTTTAACCAATCTAGAAGCAGAAACTAAATTTCTTTTAATGGAAGGCATATAAAAACAATCTCTCAATATTAAAACCCGATCTCTACCAAAACTAAGAGTGACATCTTCTACTGCAACTATTGTCACATTTGTATTATTGCCTATATGCAGGTAAATCTCCACATCACTAAGTTGTCGGGTCTCTTAAAACCCCTCCAATGAATTACAGACATAATTTGTGGCTCCAGTATCTATACATCAAGTTCTAGTAGATAACACCGCTAAACATGTTTTAACTACCAGTGAACAAAAATTACCTAGTTTGTTCTGCTTACTGAGAAAAATTGGACATTATTGTTTCTAGTATCGTGTCTGGTTGTAATAAAAATATCTGTCTTTCTGCTTTTTCACATCAGTTCGTGGCCTACTAATTACTCTAAAAATCGTGTCATCCTGTTTCTAAAAAATTTTCATTTCCATGCCTTTCGGTCTAGAAAAAAAACATTTTACATAAACAAATACATTTCCTAGTATTGAAAGAATACCCTTGGTAGTTAAAACTATATCCAATTTACTTTTTCAATCAACAAAATTTGGTCTCTTTAGTTTATTTTTTTCGTGTATAACCGTGAGTGAATTAAGAGCTATTTTAATTTCGAGAATCACATAATTAAAAATACCATAAATTATGTCGAGTAAAATTTTGAATTTATTTTTATTTGATTTCCTCTACCGTTTTGAAAGAAATTCACCAGCAACCTCGTACCTTGTGAATAGCATGCCTCGATGGGAGGACATTTATTATCCATCGTATGTCTAGACAAGAAAATTTTTATTAATTTTACTATCTAGGCAACTGACCATGCCAAGTAAAATTAAATAGTTGACATGATTTTGGTTCAGTATATAATAGCAATGATTCAGATGGAGAGGATACTATTATACACAGCTAAGTGTTAACCATCACCTAATCCCAAATCATCACTTGGCAATGAACCCTTCAGATAGATAAGTGATCCACACTAACAATTATCCAGAATTATCCCTAAAAGTGATTTATACTGGCGATACCGCAATTAATTTGTCCGATGGAGAGGAAGACCTTACTGTCAACATGCGGGATTTAATTATATCGCCTGCAAACAAGTGATGGAAACCGCGAAATTTATCTGTGAATAAATTTTCTTTCCTACTTAAATTTCTAAAATATTTTTGAGGGTTATAAAAATTCGTTTAATTAAAATAAATTTATTAATTTCGAAAACCACCGATCTAAAAGAAAATCAAACATCTTTCTGTGTACACGATTCCAAAGATTTTAATTTGTCAAGCCATCTTTTTGTGTTTTATTGCTAATATGTAGGTAAATTTTTTTATCATTAAGTTGTCTGATTTCTAAAACTCCTGCAAGAAATTACAGACATGATTAATAACTCCCGTATCTATATACCAGGTACCGATAGATAACACCGCTAAGCATATTTCAACTACTAGTGAATAGAAATAACCTTGCTTGTTCTGCTTACTGAGAAAAACTGTACACTGCTTTTTCTAATGCTCAAATTGGTTATAATGATGCACTTGCCTCTCGGCTTCTTCACACCAATTTTTGACCCTTTAGCTGCTTTGGGCCTATGCATCCCTATTTCTGAACCTTTTTCTTCTTCTTGCCTTTTGACTTAGAGGAAAAATCTTTTTTAGCCACATGCACAGTACTTGACTTCCTAAGAACACCATTTGGCTACTTGAAGTTCTTTAAGAAGTTCTGCTAATGAAAGCTAAGCTTATTCATGGAATAATTTAGACAGAACTTCTTAAAGCTATCAGGTAGTGACTGGAGTATGCTATTGACTTGAGTTTTCTCGTCAATCTTAGCTCCTAAGATCTCTAGTTCATTCAGATAGCTGATCATCTTAAGAACGTGATCCCTAACTGGGGTGCCTTCACTCATGCTTGTATTCATCGGACATTTCATAGCCACATGCTTAGCAGTACGATTTTGATCCCCAAATATTTCTTTGAGATTCATAATCATGTCATAGACACTGAGTATAAACGGATGCTGATACTATAATATATTTAACATATAAGCCAAAATATAACAGCAAGCCATCTGATCAGCTTTCTGCCACTTCTAATAACTCCAAATTTCATGTTCGGTCGCTCCCTCATCAGATGCTAGTGGACAAATCTCAGATAATACAAACTTATAATCCTCAACAGTTAAGACAATATTCAAGTTCCTTTTTCAGTTTACATAGTTGATCCCGTTGTTTGTTTTCTTTGAGTATGGCCGCGAGTGGATTGAAAGTCATTTTAAAACCTGAGAATCACATATTTAAAATTTATTAATTATGACGAGCAAAAATTTTGAATTTTATTTTAAATTAGTTTCTTCTGCCATTTAAAAAGAATTCGTTAGCAACTTGGTATCCTGTTAATAGCACACTTTGATGGGAGGACGTCTACTATTCATCGTTTGTCCAGATAAGTCAGTTCTAATTAATTTTACTATCTAGGCAATAGATCATGCCAAGTAAAATTAAATAGTTGACATAGTTTCGATATAGTAAATAATGGTACTGTCTCAGATGGAGAGAATACTATTATTTACAATTAAGTACTAACCACCACCTAATTCTGAATCAATCGCTTTGCAATGAACCCTTTAAATAGAGAAGTGATTCATACTAACAATTATACAGAATTATCCATAAAGAAGGTTAGTACCGGCGATACCGTAATTAATTCTATCCGATGGAGAAAAAGACAAACTGCCAACACGCCTAATTAATTACATTACCTGTAAACTGGTGATAGAAACCGCGAAATTTATCTGTGAATAAATTTTCTCTTTCACTTAGTTTTTTAAAATATTTTGAGGGTTATAAAAATGTTCAACTAAAATAAATTTATTAATTTAAAAAAAAATCACACGATTCGAAATATTCTGATTTTTTTAAACCATCTTTTTCGTATTTTAATGTGTAAAAAAATAAATATACAATTTTTTCTTTACTTTACAATTAAGGTATTAAATAAAGGCATTCAAGTACGGGTTATTACACATTTTTTTAGAAAAAATTAATTTATTAAAATTAAACCTTTTCCATTTAATTAATCTAAAAATTCAAAATTAATTTTTACGTTTTTTCAAGATATCTGATTTATTAAAAAAAATCAACTTAAACTTGTTATGTTGTAAAAATAAAATATTTAAAGTTTTTCTATTTAATTAAAAAAAACTTAATTTTATTTTTATTTATAAAAATATTAATTAAAACTGAATTTTTTTGAATTAATTAAATTAAACATAAAATATAAAATCAATATTTATCATCCACGCAGTTTATATAAATAAATAAATAAGATAATTATTGTCCAATTTTATAATTGAGGTGAAACTCTATTAAGTTTCAAGTTCTTGTATTCATATAAGCTTCTAGTCTTTCAATCGCTGTAGAAAGCTGCTTATTCTTGTCAGAATTGAATACGAATTCTTCCATTCGCAGTGTTATAGATATACAGCACTTCTCAAGTCCTATCTCATCATAAAATAGCCCCGAGAGATCTCGAACCAAACCACCATCACTGGCAACAACTGGTACAGCCAGTGCCCCACCACTACCGCCGCTTCTGGAAGCTTGTACGGCCACTCCCAAACTCTGTTTTGATCCCGATTTTTTTAAAAAAAATAGCTTACGAAAAATACTATTTTTCTATTAAAAATTCAGAACAAAAACACCTCAAAAATAACTTTGGATGAGCCCCAAAAGGGCAATGCCGCTGCACCACCATCGCACTAGCTACCGTCGCTACTTTTGCCGCTATTCTGTGATTGTTTTGGCTCCCATTTTTTGCTGTTTTTAAAACTAATATACAGCCACATATTTTCTTAAATAACCCTCGAAAATAATTTCAAAAAAGTTCAAATATGGCCCCCAAAATAGCCTCGGGCAGTCGTTATTGCCGCTGCTTTTGAGCCACTTTTGCTGCACTTTTTAGCACTATTTTGAACTACTTTTCCAGCCTATTTTACCACTATATTATGCCCAAAAAATTGCTCAAAAACTAGTCCCAAAATCATTCTGAAAAACCACCAAAATTTGCCCCAAACCGTCGCATCCAAAGCCACTGGTGGTGGTTGTTTTTGCTGGTTATTCCTGACTATTTTGGGACCTATTTTGCTGTTGTTTTTAATGCATAAAACCTATAGAAACTTACCAAAAAAATCTATTGCAATACCGTGAAAAAACCACCACGATTCGTGGCCCAAAAATTCCCAAAACCACCACTGGAACCACTAGTTATGTCGTTGTCTATTCTTCGTGTTCTTGAATATTCAAACATGTTCGTAAATATTCTAAAAAATATTTAAAAATTAAATAAAAAATTTTACATCGAAAACCTATGTCCCGAAGACTCACAATCGATCTAAAAAGCCTAAAACTATTACGATCAACTCTCGTGATTAAAAATTTAAATTATAATCATCATCCACACATTTAATCAAATATCAATATAATGACAATCATAAAAGGGGGATTAGAATGCCTGTAAAATAAAGTTAGCACAAGTATAAATCTACTCGGCCCCTCGATTAATCGTAAACATAATCAAAACGGCTCTAATACCAATTGTTGGAGGCAAACTGCCAAGATTATTGATTTGAATACAATTTTTTGATTAAAAAAAACTAGACGGGCAATCGCTAAAATAGGCTCCAGATTAAAAAAAATTGATGTTAAATGATCAAAATAAAACCCGTGCCACCATAACTAATTTAGATGAATACCTTTCGGTTGTTTCTTCAATTACGAACTTTGATTCTCTGAGTTGAAGCTCCGAACAAACCTTCTACTGTATTTTCGATATAATTTTCGAACGTAGTGTGGACTACGATTCTTCAAAAACTAGTTCCGGCAGAACCTGATCAATCTTAGTCTTGAAAGACAACAACATAAATTGGTTCACCCTACTCACATATTTATAGGTTATAACAGGGACCTTTGGAGTAATTATGACAAAGACTTTTAGTATAATTTAGATACGTATCTAGCGATTTCTGTAATTAAGAAAATCTCTCAGTGACATCTATAATTATGAAAATCTTGCGACGATTTCTACAATTTTCATAAAATACTCAATTACAGTTCACACTACTAAAGAATTATAACTGCACTCTAAGCCATAATCTCAAAACCAATTGCATTGAGCTCCTATTATTAAATGCTTAATTCATCTCTCCACGTTAAGATTCTCGATACCTGCCAATTAAATTTAATTACTGACAATTTAATTTAATCGGCTTCTTAAAATTCTTTAAGCCCTTCCACTTAACTTATTTGCTGGCCAGATAATTAAATCCACCTATAGGGTTTGGTTCGATCAAAACTTACAAATTTTTTTAAATAGTTATCGTCAATCTCGAACAATTGAGACGTAAATTCCATCAATAATTAATATTTACCATATAATTAATACCTCTATCCAACTCACCGGGACTATTGACCCATAAAAAATTGCATCCTCTAATGAAACAAAATAACAAATATTAAATATGTGTAAATAATAATTATTTCAGAATTAAGAGTATAAGCACTCATAATAATATTGGGGTGTAAATTAATTTATTTAGTAAGTATAAAATTAATTATCCCAATGTGGTATGTTCAATACACACAAAGTGTACTTGTAAAAAAAGTCAAAATAATAGACGACGCAATTATCTATTTTCCGTAACCAAGACAGGTCTACTAAAATTCTGTATTATAATTGTACTGATGGTTTATCCAATTCCATTTAAATTATGAACTTAAAACTTATATTCTGTAAGAACCTATAATCTGATTTTCTGTGTGCAAGTCGTACTCTACACACTAGATTAAATATTGTATCGAATACAAGATAATCATGCATAATATTTAAAGAAAATAATATTGTATACATTACTCATTAAGATTCTCATAAAATGAAAAAATAATTTTATTAAAGAATAAAATTAAATACTAAAACTAACAAAATTCATGATTTTTAGTATACAACTCTAATAGTATTTACCCAATGTAGTGCAGTGGTAAGCTGGGTATCCAGACTATAGAAGATTGTGACAATCTCTACCACAGAGGCAGAATATGTAGCAACCACAGAAACTTGCAAGGAGCTAATTTATCTAAAAGGTTTCTTGAAGGAACTGGGAAGAGGTCAGGACAAGTGCTAGTTGTTTAACGATAGTTAGAGTGCTATATACTTGGCAAAAAGCTCAGCGTTTCATTCAATGACCAAGCATATTGATATTAAGTATCATTTTATTCAGTCTCAGTTAGAAGAGGGGCAGTCTAATCTGAAGAAAGTTCATACAAATGAAAATTCTACAAATATATTTACAAAGGTAGTGGCAGTAGAGAAGCTGAAGGACAGTTCAGCTTCGGTCGGTCTTTAAGCTTAGAAGACAGGATGTTGGCTCACACAAGTTTACTTAGTTAGTGTTTCGAGGCAACAGAGGATTGATTTCTGGGTTTTAGAATGCTTGGAGTGGATTTACTTCAAGTAAGAGATTGTTAGAGGTGAAGAAAATCATTTAACAGTGATTAATAGATCGAGTGGTCTTGGGACTGCTGGAGCGGTTTTCTTTGGCTCACAGTTGTTTACACAATCTGCAACAGAAACTGAGAAATCCGATTGATCAATAAGTGGTCTTGGGACCGTTCGTGCAGTCTGTGTGAGAACAGCGTTTTATAATGCGACTAGGGTTTGTGCAGCCTTATGTTTTGAGTGTTTTTTTTTAGTTCTCTCTTCTTCTCTTGTGCCCCAAAACTCTTATACTCTATTCTCTATTGAATATTGAAAGTGTGAGCCTATGAACGTAGGCACAATTTTCCGAACCACATAAATATTATGTGTGCATCTTGTGTGATTGTTTTTTGTTCGTTATTTTCTTTTCTAGCGTGTGTTTGTAATTCAACAAGGCTTGTAGGTTGGATTTCATCGGGTTTTGACTTAAGTCCACAACAAGTAATTTGCCATTTCGATAACTTGAAACATGCTCTTTCCCTTTTTTCAATTACCCAGAGGGTTTTATATTTATAGGCCAAGGGCCTAGGAAGACGTCTCTGGTATGCTGATGCATGGAGAGAATAGAAGCTTCCACTATTAGGCACAAAATATTGCGCCGCAATGAATAAAGATAGTGGTTGCAATGAAAATTAGGATTTTATGAAAGATTTATTACGGTCGTTTCAATAGAAATTGCGGTCACCAAGATAATGGTGCTACCGCAACATATTCGGGGTTTGAAAGTTGCGACCGTAAGAACAAAAATTGTGGTCCGAAGGTTTACAAGGCTTTTTCTATTGTATTTAGCCAAAATTTCTCCTCGGTGATCACTTGGAGGCCTTTCGAGTACCATTTTCCTTGCTTTTTATCATTGAATCCGTCCGAATAAACCTAAGATCCAGTTAGAACAAATCGGGGTGTATACGAGTGCAAGATTTGATAAGAATAGAATCTATGAAATTTTACTCCCACATGTAATTATGAGTTTTTTTCTGTATTAATTGATGCTATTTATTAAATTGAATAAACCAACTGGATATTCTAAAGTAAAAACTAGGTGACAGGTCCCTATAATAATCTCTGTCATTTAGTAAGGTTAGCTTCTTCCTTTTTTATTCATTAAGTTTAATTTGTCATGCAACCACTACTCACCTGCCAGAACTCTACCATTAGGAGGAGTCAGAGGGTCATAAAATGCACTGAGATGTGTCTTTGGACGAAAATTAATATATTGGCCAAATTTAAACCATGTTCCAACGCCTTCAATAATTATTAAAATAAGTATAGCATGGATTATAGAAGGGGGAAAGTAATTTGATTAAAAGTAGATTTAACGTGAATTATAACCCAATAATTATGCTTGAATTTTATTAAAGAAGAAATACAAACTTACTTATATTTAAATATAGTTTAATATTAAAAAAATTAAAATACGTTGATGAATTTTTACTTAAAAATAATAATTGAGAATTTAGTTGCAGCAACCTATACGTAATTAGAGCTTTAACACTGACAATAAGATTTTTCTGAACAAAAATAATAATAAATAATTTTCAAGTATTTTTTATTTTAGGAAATAAGTAGAATTATAAAAAAATTAATGAATTCAACTAATAGTAATATTGATAAAAATGAAGAGATATAATTGACTAGTTCAATTTGTATATAGTAGTGAAGTTAACAAATTTAGGCTACCAAAAGACAAAACAGAATACTTAAATGACATTTAAATTATTATTGAGAAAATTACCTATACCTAAAGTGATATATTTAACAATATCAATATGCATAAATAATAATTTTTCAAAAAGTTTGGGCGAACTACCCGCAACTTCCCTCCACCCTTGTCTGCCCATATCAACTACTCACCTCTTCACCATCTTTGTCTCTTTATGAGAAATTGTTCATTGTTGCAAGGATTAAAAGCCATGTGGTGTCATAATGTCCTTGAGAGTCACATAATTATGTGAACCTCTTATAATTATGAGTGAATCTCACATAATTGTATGTGTCCCAAAACCATTAGGGTTCATACCACATGACCTTATCCTTACTAAAATGAATAATTGCTAGCTAGCTCATTGCCTGTCCGCGCGTATGTCTTTAAAAATTCTCTTCATTCTTGAAATTCTTTGAAATTTTCATGGAGAAAAGTTGTCCGTTGATGGCAATGGCTCCATCGAGAAGTGAGATTTGCGCGAGAAATGACTTGGGAAAGTGTATTAAAGAACTTTTTGTGAAGTGAGTTTATTTGATACTTTGTCCATATTAATTTTAGTTGGCCCCGCTCTAGTAAATCGTAGAATTAGTTCTTAAAAATTTAGTTAAAATACATGTTAGCTTACTTAGACACTGAAATATCAAACAAAAAGTTAAAAGTAACAACATGTGGATAAATTTTTTTTTTTTTTTTTGCATAGATCAATGTCCGCATTTAATATGCCCATTGCCATAGCCTTCACCCACTAGTATTTATTAACAAAATTGTAGGTTTTTCGAAGAAAGAAAAGATGTAACTCCCCCCATCTCTTTCCATTTCCATTCACCCGATCACAAATCAATTTTTATAGATTTTCATACCGCCCTTCAATATTACTTTCTCTTTCCCTATCCAATAAAAAGGGGCACCTATTTTGGGGGTGTTTGGTAAATCTACTATTGGTAATTTTTAACTTTTTATTATTAATTTTAATTATAAATTATAAATTTTTTTAAATAGGTTTAGTTTTCAATTATTGTGTGTAAAATGTGCAATAATGTAAACCATGTTATTTCATCCATAAATTTGAATTAAAAGAAATTGTACCGTTAAATTTTTTAAAAATATTTCCTGATTTAATTTGAAGAGTTTCAAACTTTTATAAAAGCATAAATTAGGGATAGGAGATTTCAATGAGGTTCTCCACCAAGACGAACACTTTGGGGTTGAGGAGAGGGCACATTGGTAGATTGAAGCTTTAAGGAATGCCACTGAGGAGCGCAACTTGCTGGATTTGGGCCCATTCGACAACTTATTTACATGGAGTAATGACAGAAAAGAGAGAGAGGTGGTTCGGGGGAAACTGGATAGAGGTCTCATTATTGGGGACTGGCGGAGCTTATTTCCCAAAGCATCGGCCCATACTCTAGCATGTCATAGTTCAGATCATGCACTGATTCTTGTCCAATGTCTGGGTACTGAGGCTGACACAGTACCGATTTGAACAAAGATCTACCCGAATTCAGGGCAAAGATTCTTGTCCATATCAGGGCAAAGATCTACCGGTTTGAACAAATGTGGATGCGATCGGATGAATGTGAGAATATCGTCAAAGCTGCTTGGTCCTCCACAGTGGCTGAAGAAGGGATGGGGGAAATCAAGAGGAAATTTACAAATTCTAGTGAGGCACTCATGAAGTGGAACAAGCATTCTTTTGGACATGTGTAAAGGAATATTAAAAGATTGACAGGGGAGCTTAGCAGATTAAAAGGCAGTGTGCCAACAATGGAAAGCATGGAACGGGAAGCAAGATTGTCAAAGCAGTCAGAAGAACTGCTATCCCGATAAGAAATAATGTGGAAACAACGCAGTAGAATGGAATGGCTGCAATTGGGTGACAGGAATACAGGTTTCTTTCATGCAAAGGCAACCATTCGCCAGTCTAAAAATCGCATTCTAGGCCTCGATGATGGAAGGGGTGGCTGGCTCAAAAATGAGTAGCAAATGTAAGGGCTTTTATCTTATTACTTTGCAAAAATCTTTACTTCAACAAACCCCCGTTCTTGCAGACAATGGGTCGACTTTGTTCAGAGAAGAGTCTCAGAAGGGATGAACAGCTACCTCATGCGACGTTTTGATGCAGATGAGGTAAAGAAGGCCCTTGATCAAATGGGACCAACAAAAGCCCTGGGGCCTGATGGAAAACCTGCTACCTTCTACCAAAGGTATTGGCACATTGTTGGGAACGACGTTGCAAGGGTTGTTCTGGGTATTCTTAACTCATCAGTCTCAGCTGAACCAATTAATGAGACTCTCATAGTGATAATCCCAAAAGTCAAATGCCCGCGGAAGGCAAGTGTATTTTGACCCATCTTCTTATGCAATGTAGTCTACAAGATTGTCGCAAAAACCATTGCTAACAGGTTGAATGAGGTTTTACCAGAGCTAATACATGAAACCCAAAGCGCCTTTCTCTTGGGCAGGCTTATCTCAGATAA
Source organism: Heliamphora exappendiculata (assembly GCA_034768845.1). Classification (NCBI taxonomy): domain Eukaryota; kingdom Viridiplantae; phylum Streptophyta; class Magnoliopsida; order Ericales; family Sarraceniaceae; genus Heliamphora; species Heliamphora exappendiculata. The sequence goes on along the minus strand of JAOTRH010472138.1, from coordinate 9,956 downwards.
CATTCTGATTGCTTTTGAGCTCTTTCATCATCTGAAGAATAAGAGGACAGGCAAGGACGGGATCATGGCCATGAAGCTCGACATGAGCAAAGCATATGACCCGGTAGAATGGCCCTTCCTGCAAGATATGATGCATCTTTTGGGGTTTGAGGAGACTTTTATTCAGTTCATTATGAACTGTGTTACTACTGTCAGTTACAAGATGCTAGTAAATGGCCAACCCTCCCCACCCATCAATCCGTCCCGAGGACTGAGATAGGGAGACCCTCTCTCTCCTTATCTCTTTATTATAAGTGCAAAAGGTCTCTCTGCATTATTGAGGAAAGCAGAAGTGGAGGGTGCAATTCAGGGCATACGGATTTGCAAACAAGGGCCAAGGATCTCTCATCTTTTCTTTGCCGATGATAGCTTACTGTTTTGCAAGGCAAGCACGAATGAAGCACAAGCAATCATAGATATTCTACGGACATATGAAGAAGTTTCTAGGCAATGGATAAATCTTGAAAAGTTTTCCTTATCCTTTAGTAAAAATACCTCAGCAAATCGCATATCGTATATCAAGGTTGTGGTGGGGGTCAATGTTATGGATGACCAAGGGAAGTATCTAGGAGTTCCCTCTATGATTGGAAGATCAAAAAAGGAGATCTTTAGAGCTATCAATGATAGGATTTGGACAGTAATCCAGGGGTGGGGGCAGAAGTTGCTCTCTCAAGTAGGAAAAGAAGTCCTAATCAAAGCAGTGGCACAAGCTATTTCGACTTGCACTTTGTCTGTATTTATGATTTCCTCTGGTCTTCAAGAAGAAATATCCTCCCTAATAGCCAGGTACTAGTGGAGAGGTTCAGAGAATGGTAGAAAAATACATTGGCGGAAATGGGATGACCTTTGTGTGAGCAAATCAAATGGGGGCTGGGATTTAAAAACCTAAAATGGTTTAATCTTGCGTTACTGGCTAAACAGGGATGGCGACTGTTGAACTACCCGAATTCCCTTGTGAGTCGGCATCTAAAGGAAAAATATTTTCCTACCACTTCTTTTTTAGAGGCTAAAATGGGTCAAAACCCTTTTTATACTTGGAAAAGTATCATTGAGGGGCAGCAAATCCTCAAAAGGGGCATCAGATGGAGAGTGGAAAATGGTCAACATATTTGAGTATGGAAGGATAAATGGATACCAAAAGGGCCGGACTTCAAAGTTATCAGCCCAATGAGACTCAATGTTCCAGATCTTATGGTGGTAGACTTAATCCAGGGGGACAATGAAGATTGGGACCAGGTCCTTCTAAGTCAACTATTTTTACCCTTTGAGGGTTATTTAATTAGTTCGATTCCAATCAGCAGGAGTGGCAGAGGTGATAAAATGATATGGCACTATACGGATAATGGAAAATACACAGTCCGCTCTGGCTACTATATAGCTGCAGAGGCAGATGGGGATAAAGCAGGATGCTCGGACTCTTCAGCGGCTTCAAAGCTTTGAAGGAGAATTTGGTCAGCCAAGATTCCAAACAAAGTAAAGATTTTCATATGGAGAGCCTGTAATGACATCCTTCTGGTCAACCTACACCTTTACAAGCAACAGATTATCCAAGATCCCTCCTGTGTCGAGTGTGGGAAACACGGTGAAACGATAATCCATTGTTTAAGGGACTGCATTTTTGCTAAGCAAGTATGGAGCCACAACCAGGATGTGGGGGTTTGGTCTCACTTGAAGGGGAGGGGGATTTTAGGGGTTGGGTAGAACTGATGACCACAATCTAGATAAAAATGCCTTTGATCTCTTTTGCATGATTAGTTGGAGGCTATGGACAAAACGAAACATCATATTAATGGGTGATATGATTGACCCACCAAAACCCTCTCATGAGATACCTCACCTAGCAAGGAAGATATTGAGAAACTATGCAGCAGTGGCCTCCGAAAACACTGGAAAGGAACTATCAACTCCACAAATAGTGAAAAGGACATGCCCGGTAGCAGACTTCATAAAAATAAATTTTGATGCATCGAGATGCAAGGATGGGAGAATAGGCTTGGGGTTCATTGCCAGGGATGATTTGGGTGTGGCCTTAGTAGCGGGGACAATGCACATCAAGCATTCCTTGAATGCTGATCATGCGGAGGCCGAGGGTGCTCTATTTGCACTACGCTTTGCGGTGGAAAAAGGGGTAAGGAAGCTCCATCTAGAAGGTGATTCCCTTAAGGTGATTAATGCATTTAACTCACGGAAAGAAGATTTGTCCAATATTGGTAACATTATCGATGAAGGATGTGATCTCATGTGATCTTTCCATAACATCGTGTGCTCCCATGTAAAACGACAAGGAAACGATGTCGCTCATGCGCTATCAAGGTTGGCTCTCTCGATGGAAGGAAGCAAAATCTGGCTCACAACTATGCCATTCCACATCGGAGATTTGATTACTAAAGATAGAATGTCTGTTTAAGGTGTTTTAGGTCCCTTTTGAATCAAAAAAAAAAAAGAAAAAAATGGATAGGTCCCGTTTTGGAAGGTTATTTATGGATAAATCATTTCAAAAGTTATATATACCACTAGGCCATGTTTTAAATTTTTTAAAAATATTTTGACCTTTACACCCCTGATTGTTAGTAATAATATAATGATATATATGGAATAATTTATATCATATCAAATACTTCAAAAAATTTGTTTTCTTAATTTTGGCTACGTCATATGACCACTAAAATTTGATCTTTTTTTAGCTTCATATATATGGTGAATGCATAAAAGCATTTACAGTAATGTTTCTGATGATCCATTTTCTGTCGTTTTTCGTCATCTATCACTTGGTCATTTCATATTTGCTAAAACGCAGAAAATGATATATATTAAGATTTCATCAAATTGCCGCTTTATTTTATTGCATATATTTTAAAACATAAAAAATGATACACATTAAGTTTTAATCAAATAGCCACTTCATTTCGTTGCATATATATTAAAACGCAAAAAATAATACAATTAAGATTTTATTAAATAATACATATAAATTTGACTCATTTTAAAAAATGACACACATAAAACAATAATAATTTCCAGATTGATACATATGAAATAGTGTTTGAAAAAATATCAATTTTTGAAATGATACACATTAAGAGTTCATAAAATGTTAAATATAAAATAATAACATTTTCTTATAACATTTCATAATATTATTTTATGTGTATCATTTTTAAAATTCATATTGTGATATGTGTATTATTTGCTATTACAAAAATGAAGTAGCCCTTCAATTAATATAAATCATTTTCTGCAATTTTAGAAAAGACGACGAAAAACGATATAAAATAAATTAACCAAAACATTATTAATGTGTATCATTTCCTGTTACAAAAATAAAGCGACAACTTAATTAATGTGTCATTTTCTGCAATTTTACCAAAGATGATGAAAAACAACATAAAATGGATTAAGCAAAATATTATTGCTAAAAACAAAGTGACTAAACTCTACCATTTAATAAAATATATTTTTTGCAAAACACAATCAGCATAGAATATTATTACGTAAATGTTGGTAACTGTTATTTAATAAAATAGATTTTTTGAAAATCTTTTCTTTTTAATTATAAAGTTAATTAAACTTTAAAATGGGTATAAAGGTCTATTTTTTCTTAGATATTTTAAAAGATGATTTTATGAAATACACAACTTATGAAAAAAATTTATCCTTAATCACCTTCTTAAAATTGGACTCATCTCCAATTTACCCTTTATAAAATTGTATTTCTAGTTGTATTTCATGAAGAAAAAAAAATACTTTGGTATTAAGGGATAAATGTCTCTTTTGTATTAATATGTAAATTCAAATTGCTCACTCATTTTAAATTGTTGCTCGCGTTTTGTAAAGTAATTAGTACGTAATTAGTTGTCATATTTTATACCCTTATAGGACCATAAGAAAAAGTGGCTAAATTACTCATTGAACCCTTACCTAGTGTCTGGTTGTTAGTTGCTTATGTATTTTTTCTAATATCTACATGAATTTACGTGAATGACTAGTACCTCTCATTGTATTTTCACTAAGCTATTTATTACAAACATTTTTACATTTTTCCTTAATGATAATGGTACCATTAGTATTAGTAGTGGTTATTCTTTCAAAACCATAGCACATAGTTGATAATTAGTAATTATTCTTTCAAATCTAGGCTACACATTTGATTGGTCTCTTGTTGTTGCTGACACTAGGAGAATCTATGAATTCTCTAACACTAGATGATGCTTGCGAGGCACTATGATTAGATTCCACATACACCATTCTTCACTTGATCACCGCAGTAACGAATTCTTGAAACTTTATAAGTATTGAATTCACAATATTTTCACACCAATGGAATCCTCCGTCAGTAAACTTAAAATGCCTTCTATGTTTAAACACAAACAATCTTCGTAATTTTTTAGAACTCGAAAAGACCTTCTGATTGACTTTAGGATCTCTGGTTTTTTGTGTATAAAGTGAATTTTAAGTTTTGCCTATGGTCTTATTTATAGGCTTAAAAGACTAGCAATCAGAGTTTCAATATAACTGAAACTAACTGAAGTCAATGTTCTGTCAAAACTGTTCTTGCGCAAACCTGCTTCGTTGACTTGTATTATTGGTTTCTTGTGTTGTATTACAGTCTTCCAGGTTGGATAATATTTTGACCAAAGACTTCTAATCCAACTAGGACTCACAACTCAATTAAGTGATTTAAGCAAATCAAACAACTTAGGAATTCTAGGGTCGTCTAACCACAAGAATCCTAAACTAACTAAGAGTTTTAAAATTATAATAAAATATGAATTGTCTTAAAATAAAGACTTTAATTTAATATAAATTAAATTCGTAACAATATCTCCCTTGGCAATTCTAGGTAAACACAAAAACTCATAACTACGCCAGACATAACGTCTTTAAGTTGTAATCTTCATGCAATTATTATTCAAGTATACTTTTACATCTTCATCTCTTGAGTAAACCCAGACTATTTCTCCAAGAAGATCAAGTTAATAGAAATAAAAATCATTAGATAAGCATTCCAGATATATGAAGTTTTGAAATGTTTACAATTGTAGTACCTTCATGAGTGATTTCAATGATATCTCATACTTCTTTAGTAATTTCACACGTACAGATTCTTCAAAATTCTTCTAGTGTAACACCAATAAAGATGGCATTGATAGCCTTTCTCTTCTAGCTTATATTTTTAAAATATTTTTTATCCCATCGTTTGGTTGATTTTAAAATAAAATCATCCCCAGACTTGACAGTAGGTAATTTATAACCATTAACAGCTGAAATCCAAATCATTTCATCGATGAATTTTAAAAATGCCCGCATCTGAGCTTTCCAATAAGGATATCTCCCACCATCCAACAATGATGGTCTAATAGTTGAGTTTCTTTCTCTTGAAAATTCAATGAAAAAGACTTATTATGACCGTTTTAGATTTTTTCACAAAATAATATTTTTACACAAAAAAATATTATTATTATTTTTGAAGAAAAATGAACCCGCTCTGTTACCAATTGAAAAAAAAAATTCACTTTTAATCAAACTAATTGAAAAAATATGATTTTTATGTTTTTATACAGTTTTTCATATTTTCTTTCATACGATACAAACACACAGTTTTCAACTTTCTGCAAAAAGGTCGGATGTAACCCACAATACTACAATAATGATAGATACGCACAATTTTTTTAAAACCGATTGATTGTGGCGAAGATTTTTTGAAATAATTTTTCAAAAATTGGTCTTGAATTGATCAGAACTTTTCGAAGTATTTTGACCCATACCTATAGGCACGTTGACTGTTTCAACAAAACTGATTTTACCTAAAGTTTTCGAAGCAGATGAATTTTCAATATACCCAAATCCAGTCCGGTCTGACGCAACTTTCTAAACATTTAGGATTTTTTCTAAACTCAGGGACCCTGCAGTCAACTTCTTAAGAGTTGTATTAGCAGTATTCAAATTAGATTCCAATTCTTTGATTTTTACCTCAAACGAGGATTTTAACTTTATTGAATTTTGTAATTCTTATTTTAATTCCAAAACTTTTGATTTGAGAGAATAACACAATTCAATAAGCTCATTCCTCTGTTTGTCAGAACTGATCAGGTTTTCAGACATTTTAGATTAAAAAAAATTTAATTGAGAAACAAGAGCTTAAGACTCAGTCAATTCTAATTTAAGGGCTTCATTCTTCTTTTCAAATATTTTAATATTTAGTGACAGTTTAGTGATAACTTTTGTCATTTTATAACTTTTTCTATACAGTTTATCATAAGCCCACAGAAGTTTTTTTTCACTACCATTGTCAGAATCTGAACCTGAATCTGAATTCTTTTTTTTAGAATCACTGTGAGAAACGACTAATTTTTTGTCAGAGTATTCAGATTTAGATGAAGTAGTTGACGCAGTAAAAGCCACAAAATTACAATCTTCATTATGTGGTTCAGATTCTGTTTTATTATCACTTGACTCATCATCCCATGTGACTGAAAAAAAATCTTTCTTTTTCTTTTTATTTGGACAATCATGAGCAATATGACCATCTCCTTGACATTTAAAACACTATATCATTTGGTTTTGATTTTTTGAAAAATAATTTCTCATTTTTTGGCAACATTCTTACTTTTGTTACTAGTTTTTTCGGACTTGTCTTTGAAATTAGATTTTTTATTTAAACAAATTTTTAAAATTTTTTAAGAATAAATTTCACAACTTTATGGTCAAAATTCATTTCATCTTCAGTAGATTTTATGTCAACCTTTGAAGATTTCAAAACAACACCTTTAGATTTTTTAAGTTGACGGAAAGTCAACTCATAAGTCTGAGGTTTTCAACTAACTTTTTCACTTTAAGAAGATTAATTTCTTTACTTTCTTCAACAAAGGTGACCTTTGATTGAAATCTTTCAGGTAGTGTCCATAAGTTTTTTTGAAGAATATGTGATTCTAAAAATTTTTCACCAAGTATAAAACAAGAATTCACAATACCACTCAATTTGTCATAAAATTCATCAAATGTCTCGCTTTCTTCCATTCTTAAAAGTTTTAAAACTAGTACTAAGCTTTTGAAGTTTTGAAATTTTAACGATTGAAATGCCTTCTTTAGTGATTTCAAATATGTTCCACGCTTCTTTAACAATGTTACACGTGCAAATTCGTCGAAATAATTTCCTCCATCTAACATGGGTGGTCGTACGGTTGAGTTTCTTTCTCTAGGAAACTCCATGATTTAGATTGATTATGACCGGTTTTTCAAAAAAAATTATTTTTAAAAGAAAATATTTTTAATCAAAAAATTATAACCCTTTTTTAATAAAAAAATTATAATTATTTTTAATAAAATAAACCCGCTCTGATGCCAATTGAAAATAAATTATTTTTATATTTTTTAATCAAACCAATTAAAAAAATATACTTTTACGTTTTTAATCAATCATGTTGTGGAATGCGAGAAGTAATAATTAAGCATCCAAACTCAACACACGAGATTTTTTACGTGAAAAATTCAACTTGAAAAAAAAAAATCACGGAACTAATTCTAATCCAGGTAAATCAAGTACTAACTAATTGAACAGTTACAAGATACCTACTTACAGATTGTGATCGAATTTTCAATCCAAACGCCTTAAGCTATCTTGCTGAATTCACGTGCACCATTCCCCGCTTGATCACCGTAGCAACGAATCATCAAAGTTATACACGTATTAAATCTTCAATACTTTTGCTCCTGCAAAATCCTCCGTTGGTACATTTAGAATGCCTTCTAAGTTGAACGCGAACAATCTCAAAATTTTTAAAACTTGAAAGGAACTTCTGATATGTTTTAGAATCTCTAATTATTGAAATGCAAAAGTTAATTTTCATAGCTAGCCTATGGTTCTTTGTATAGACCTCAAAACTAGGCAATTGGAGTTTCAATCGAATTAAAACTGCTTTGAGTTCACTCAAGCGCACTTGGGACCACTCGATCGGTCATATGCTAGACTGTATTCTGTCGAATCATGCATTGGTTGCTTGTACTTTTGACTTGTGCGGTTGTACATGAAACTTTTTGACTTGATTTAAAACTCTATTTTAGATTAGACTCAAAACAATTTGGGTAGATACAAATATAAGATTCTCTATCAACATAGTCTTATCCTATCTAGTCTCTCAAGATAACTCAAACTCTTTTGAACTCATGCTAATCACTTAGGAGATATACACATATACAATCACATTGAATTGTCATAAAATAAATTTAAAAAATTTAATACTAAATTAAATTATTTACCGTGTTCATCTTTTGGTTTTGAGAAATAGTTTATGTGGTGAATAAATTACATACATTGTATCGAAATTCGTGTAAAGAGAATACAAAGCATTATTCGGTTTGCGCAAGCCATCTGATTGTACTTCTTTTGTGGGATTCAGATCATTCTATCGATCCTATGAGATAGACATTCGTAACGCCGTAAAGACCGTAACTGGAATGAATTTATTTTAAGAATATAATGTCAAATGCTAAACTTGATCTACTTTCGTCATTAAATTCATTCGGTTTGTAAGTCCAGTTTTATGGTTTTATTCCATTTATTGTTTTTGCACAAAAAGTATGCATAATTTTTCCTATAATTAACTCAAAGGGTGTTCGGTTAGGAAGAGAGATAGAAAGTGATACAAAATGAAAGCAAAAAAAGAAAACTAACTTAATCACGTATTTGTTTAGTATGAGGGTGATAGGAAAGGCAAGAGAATAAAAATTCTTGTAAAAAACACACACACACACACATATATATATAAACTTAACTTTATTTCTTGCAAAAGCCAAGCATGAAAATTTAGAAAAAGTGATTACCGATAATTTAAATTTATAATATGGCCTTATTTGGGTAAATCAGTTTATTAGCTTATTTAGCTTATAAGCCAAAAATAAGTTATGTCACCCAAACAAACCAAATAAGTTAAATTTTAAGCCAATAAACAAATAAGCTAGTCAGTCAAATAAATCAAAAATTACCCAAATAAACCAAGCTTATTTAAGCCAAAATAAGCCAAATAAGCTAAAAATCACTCAAACGAATCAAATTTAAACGAAGTGACTTATTTAAGTCACCCAAACGAACTAGCTTATTTGTGTTTTGACTTATTTACTTATAAGAAAATAAGCAATAAATTGTCCACCCAAACAGGGCCATATTATTCTTTTATAAGTTATTACTAACCAAGTTATATATCTATATTTAAATGAATAATATCTTTATTTAGTTGATTAAGGCTAGTTTTGTCAAAGCCTGCTTGCAATCATTTCAAAGAGATTAATGCGATTTTTATTTTTTTACTTCCTTTTTTTTTTCACTCTACTTTTTACCATTTTCACTTCCTTGCATTCTTTCAGAAACCAAAGCTTTCCCATTCATATGCACCAAATGGCAATGGCCTCATTTTGAATCCGGTTTAAGGCCAACATTTTAATCTGTTTGCTTAAAAAAAAGTTGTTAATCACAATATTGTCTCTTTGTATATTGACTTGAAATCACTTTTTACCCAAATGAATTTTTGATTAGTTGACTTAAAAGTCACTAAAAAATTAAAAACCTAATTTTAAACAAGTTAACAAAATCATGATTATTCCTTTGTCCTCCAACTAGAACACTAGGGGCATGTTTGGATAAGGAATTAAATTGGTGAAATAAGTATTACAGAATAAATGGGTACATACAAAAATTTTATCCGGCGTTTGTTAGCGGGACAAGCATGAGAATATTTTTTAATCCGTTGTTTGGTTCACCAATTTTAGCATTACAATCATTTTATTTGAATGAGTTATAGGGTATACCAAATATTGAGAATTAAATGGTAGATATTTAATGTTAAGGGGAGGGGTGAGATTGTGCTGTGGGGATTAAATCTATCCAGACTATTTTTCTACAAATTTAATTATCAATTTGTGAT